>MU832889.1:0-64810 GCA_029204225.1 Diphasiastrum complanatum | reverse complement strand
GTGTGTCTATTCGTCTGCAAATGCTCTGTTCTACAAGGCAACATGCTATTGGCTTGTGAAAGCTCTGTTCCAGATGTCAAATGCTCATTTGCTCTCATTCTTGAAGCAGTTTGCAGTGTCTCTTCTCTCTAGCACGGATTTTTCTGGCTATATCATGCCAGACTTATGTTATTGTAAATTGTACATTCACAAGTCCATTCCATAAGAGAGACAATTTGCTTATATTGAAATGAAGATTTGAACATGAGGAGCAACTCGAGTTTTTCCCTATTTATAGTGGAGAGGAGAGCCTTGGCCTCAAAATCCTATTGGCCCATTTCTACCTCCCTAACTATTCAAACTTAAAAAAGAGTGGGAACCCACTCAATAATTGGAGGGAACCAATTTGAAATTGAAATTTGGTGGGAACACCTATTTTATTCACTAACTTGACATTTAGGCCCTATGACATTAAAAGTCCCGCAAAAAGGCCTAAAGTCCTCTTATTGACTTTCTGATTATCAAATAACTATGTGATAATCAGGTTGGACTTACACAGGTAGGGTGCCAAAACCCTCTCACTTATTATCTAGGGTTAGGGTTGCCTCGGGATTAGCAAACGCTCCAACAGTATTTCCCACCAAAACTGGTGGCGGTTCCACAACACCTCGTGAGAGTTATTCACTTGGGGCTCTGATTGCCCTCTCGTCGTACTTTCATATGATGATACTGCACCTTTTCCATGAATTCAAGGCGCTCTATATTAAAATCGTGTCTGTGCAAAAAAAAACACTTATTTGCTCCAGCAATTCAATTAGAAGTGGTCCAGGCTAAAAATCTTGATTCCCAAGAACCAGCCAGCATTGCAGCAGTGCCAACTTGGACAAATCATTGGCGAATATTGTTGATTGTCGCACAGTTGGATCTGGCGAATTCCGGTACTCAACACCATAAAACTGAAGTGCTTTGTTGAAATCAATAGAAATGTCCCAATTGAATGCCTAAAAAATGATTGGCCAGTTTGGGGAATGGATACTAATTTGTTCCATTGGCATGCCCAAATCTTTCCATTTAAATCTCTTTGCCATTGGCACATAGTGGGGCTCTACCCGCAATTGTCGAGGGCTTGCGACATAACTCCTGATGGAATCTGGCGCTTTCTCAAAAACTGTTTTTCACCAAGCCGGCTGCTCGCCCAATGCTGGTAGTTTATCCAACTCCTTCCTTGTCTCTATCTCAGATGTCTTGAACTTGAAAACCCATCCACCCCTCAAGGACTCATGCAGATGTTGATGCAAAAATCTTTGGATATGGTCCTCGATGGTGATCGATTTTTGAAACAAAGGCCTTGGCCTCGGCCTTGATGTGGATGGAACTTCTTCTGTGGCATGGACGTCTGGTATATCTTGGATTTATGGCCCGTCCAACCCTGTATCCATGCTTCCCTGATCTTGGTGAGGCGGCTTGGGCAGTTGTGATTGGAATAGTGGATCCAATGGTTACAGACCTTGTGAGGAAGAGGAGGCGAGGGATGCATCAGTGGATTGGAGAATGGGTAGTTCAATGCAAATTACAGCATGGCGTGGAAGCACAACTGAAGATGTCTGCCTAGTGCAACGTCGGGATGCAAAAGGTGAGTCGGGAATGACAACCTCGTTGTGCACACGACGACGACTATGAAAACTGGATGTCTGGTGTGAGAATTCAGGAGGCGTGTCTTCGTATACAGATAGTACAACATCAGCAACAAAACCATGGATTTAATTATCAAGTTAGGAGACGGAAAGGCGAGACAAAAGTGGGCCGGTCGCAAACTATTGCTTGGTATTGTTTTTAATGGCTTGCTTGAGCTCACCAAAAACTGTTTTGAACCAGTTATAGGGTTCTAGGGGCTGACTATGAAGCTTGTAATTAGATTGTACTATGCAATGCAGAATTTGAGAAGAGACGTGCTCCTTCCTGAGGTTGCCAACCATCAAGAAGTTATTCAGTAGTTGTGCAGTGGCATGGATAATCGAATCACAGATGCATTCTAACAAGTAGCCATCATTTGTCCAGTATAGTTCATCAGAGGTGTCGATAAAGGGTTTTATGACACTCTTGGCATGCTTATGATTGGACGAGGGCTGGTTGCCAAAAGATATGTCTATGGCTGCAAGGGCAGCCTCCGTCACACACACCTTGTGTGTAGCGGTCTGGTAGGTGATATAGAACCTAGCTTTGGCCTCAGTCCAAGTGCTAAAGGCCATGGTTATGAATCCTATATTAATTGTTTCAGTAAAGATGCGCTCGTGGATCCCCATTGCGGTGAGCAAAGGCTCAGCAAGGCTCATCCATTGAGCCACCATACTTGTGCTAGGGAGTATCATGATGTCCGTCTTGGTCGGAACATCACGATGAGTGACATATCGTGAAGACTGGCCGATATCAGTGAAAGACACGGTGAAGAAAAGTTGAAAACTGAAGGTAATTGGCATGAGAGTATATCAGAAGGCAATATAGAAAGGTTGGAAAGTTTTGGTCATTGGAAAATTTTGCAAGGGCTTCGCTAGCACAAGTGAGAAATGAAATCAAATTCTGCCCTTTTATAGGCTAATTTGGAGGGTCCATTAGACAATGTACTAGTTTGGCTGCTCAGTTGTGGACAAAAATTTATAGGCATGTTCATGTTGGAGGGTTTGCGGATCCCAAGGCAACCCTAACCCTAGTTAATAAGTGAGAGGGATTTGGCACCCTGTGTGTGTAAGTCCAACCCGATGATCACATAGTTATTTGATTGATTAGTTAAAAGTCAATAAAAGGACTTTAGGCCTTTTTGTGGGACTTTTAATGTCGCAGAGCCTAAATGTCAAGTTAGTGAATAAAGTTGGGTTTCCTTCTAATTTTGATGGTTCCCACACAATTTGAATAAAAAGAGAGGCAAGACTGGACCAATAGGATTCAGAGGCCAGGGTCCTCCTCTCTACTATAAGAAGGGACCAACTCGAGTTGCTCCTCATGTTCATTTTCTCATTTCAATAAAGCAGATTGGTTCTTTTCAGAAATGGATTGATGAATGTCCTTGCTCTTCTTCTTCCCTTCTCCATCTCTCATGCTTTCTTTGGATTTTGCCAATTATTGGCTCTGAATGTTATTGGGATTGAGTGTTATTATACTTTTTATGAGAGAGAGAGAGAGAGAGAGAGAGAGAGAGAGAGAGAGAGAGAGAGAGAGAGAGAGAAAGCTATCTTTGTTGTGTATCTAGTGCTAATGGATCTTAGTGTTAATGAGTAGGGTTAATAGATGTAGAGTTAGATTTAGATCTTCCATTCATGCTGAAATCTAAACTAAACCATCGCTCTCATGGGAACGAACCTACGCATGACAACTAACTCCGTCTCTATGATGCTAGATTGACTAGATCTTGGATTCAGGTTAGGCAAGGAAAGAAACCCACTACAATTCTTTCGCCATTGCCAGCGAGCTACGCCAATTTTTCAGTTTGCAACATGATTGTTGGATGGTTAGCTTGCATTAGGCATCTTGTCGTGACATGAATAGTGTTAGATCTGCATTTTAGGGTTAGTTTGGGATTGATTTTGCTTGATTTGAGTGGATTTGCTTGTTTGAGATCTCATCTGATTGTTAAAATAGGGAAAGCTATTCAGATCACCAATCTTAAGATCCATTTGGATATAAGATATCAGAGAAAATAACAAAAATCGGTCAAATCTGTCAGATTTGGTCAAAAGAGGCAAAAAGCGTCATCAGAGTTTAAAACTTTTTACCCTCTTTCAAAAAACCTTCGTCGAGTTGCAGACACCTTTGGTTTTAATCACAGAACCTTCAGTTTGAAGGGTGAAGATTAATTCCCAGTAGATTTCCGAAAACATCAGAAAAATCGTCAAAAAACACCAAAAAATAAGCGAAACCCTAAAAATACAAAAAAAGAACCTTCGCCCGATTCATTGTGCACATGTGTGATTCAGATCTATCTAATGCCAGGTCGACGAAGAATAATACCAAAAATAGAAAGGGTTTCAGAGGATCAGTTGTCATATTGCCATATTTTTGTCAAAAAAGTCACTTTTTTGCAAAATTATCAGTATTACTCTTGATCCTTTGCCAGAACTTCCGTTGAGTTTCCAGAACATTCTATTTATAATAAAATACTATTTTTGAGTTCAACAAAGATTCTTCTTGATCAGATCATAGAAAACCTTGAATTTTACCCTCGTCAACCATCAGAAACTGTATTTTCTTGTGTCATAAACCTTCGTCCGTTTTTCCATAATTGTATTTGTGTCAGATCTTTAACCTGAGAGGTCGGCGAAGGTTATTTTCTAAGAAATCATCAAAAAAAAATATTCAGAGAGTTTTTTTTCCCCAAAATAGCACTATTGAACCTTCGTCAAGCCAATCTTCGCCTAGTGAACCTTCGCCAGACCTATTTTAAGTTTCTGATTTTCCAGATCAAGTCTCTGTCAAAATTTGGATCAAATCTGATATATTTTGAATTGGATTCTAAGAGATTTATCATTTTTTGAGAAGTATCGATTGATCGAATCTCGAAAATTTTTTCATGATATAGAATCAGATTCTTGAAAAATGAAATAGATCTAATAGATCTGATCTGAGATAGTTGTGATTAAAAAATCTAAATCCAATCTCATTGTTTGCTTAATCTAAATTTGTAAAGATGGCTGCCTCTGGAGCTGCTCCTGGAGGTGCTCCACAGAAAGTCAATTCAATTATTGTTAGAAGAGCACCCCGTTTGGATCTACCCAAATATAATGGATTAACAGATCTAGTTAGATTTCTTCAGATCTATCCTGAATCCTGTGAAGTCTATGGTGAGATTTATCCTCAAGATAAACTTAAGCTGTTTCCTATGGCCTTAACAAGCGCAACACAAGATTGGTACTATAACCAAGACGAAACTGAGCGTATAGATTGGGAGGTTGTTAAGCGAGCCCTTATCACACGGTTCAAACCGAAAAAGCTACTTTTAAGTAAAATTAAAATGGAAAAGCGAGAAATGGTTCGAGATTATATTGAACGGGTGAAACGTCTTAGATCTGAATGCGAACCTGAGCTGATTAACAAAAATGCCATGACTATGTGGTTCTTGTCAGGTCTACCTAAACGACTCAGACGCGAGTTAAAACCCCATAATGAGTACGCACTCTTGCAAAATGCTATGGACGATGCAATTCGGGAGGAGGATGAAGATTCAGATGAGGAGCCAAATATCAGTATGTTGCCTTATACAGCAGGGCATACTACTACGACATCCACCACTATTGCATCAACGAATGCCAATGCTACTGCAAAAATGATGCTCAATGAGTTCAAGAAACTTGGAAAGAACCAGCAGAAATAGATGGAAAAGTTGAAGTTGTAATTTGATGAGAAGATCAAAGCATTGGAAAATTTCCACGGGGAAGCAAACAAGGAACCTGAAAAGCTTGCAAAGACTTTTCCTACCAGGAAAAATGTCTGGTGTTCTATTTGTATAGGAAATCACATAGTGAATGAGTGTCCTCAATTGAAAAAATGAATGGAACTTAGTGTTTGTCATTTTGTGTAATTCACTTGATCATGAGACTGCTTTTTGCAACTTCAACCCTTGGATAATTCAACAATGGTATGCCCAGATGGGATATCGAGAACCACAGTATGGAGGTAATCCAGCAGTAAGACCGTGACAATCTGCTCTTGGATACCCGAAACATTTAGCTTTACCTGCCCCACCAAAGCACTTCGCTCCTCCTGCCAATTTGATGGAACCAGAATCTTACGGAAGTGCTGAGCAGTGGAACTATGGTAATGATCAGGAAGGTGGATATTCAAAACAATATGCCATTTATGCTGTTGCTCAACAACAAGCTTCTAGAAATTGGACCAGAGCACCACTTGGATGCTTTGCATGTGGAGAAAATCACAGAGTTGTAGAATGTCCAAATAAAAAAAAATTTGTACCATTATATCGTGACTGTGGTTATGGGCATTGCTATAAAGATTGTCCTGCTGATTACAAGATTAGATAAATCATGCATTAATGATTTGTGGGCTAGTCACTCTAGCATGCAAAATCTTGATAATCGTGACAACTGCATATTTTGTGATCTTGAACTTTGTGTTCATTGTGAGGCAAGGAGGCCTCAGGTTCCCTTCAAGGATGAGGAGCTTTGGGATCAAGCATCTTCACTCAACTTTGAAGGAATGAATGCCAAAGGTGGTAGGATGGTGCAAAGCATAATGCAACCAATCACTCTTGTGGATTAAATGAATCCATTTATGGTCCTAATTGTACTATCTTTCATAGATGACATGCTATCTAAACCTTTATTCCTTTTTATTTTGTATCAAAGCAATCACATTTCTACATTCAGAGCTTGGTACCCTCAGGGCTTCTCTCTCTCTCTCTCTCTCTCTCTCTCTCTCTCTCTCTCTCTCTCTCTCTCTCTCTCTCTCTCTCTCTCTCTCTCTCTCTCTCTCTCTCTCTCTCTCTCTCTCTCTCTCTCTCTCTCTCTCTCTCTCTCTCTCTCTCTCTCTCTCTCTCTTGTAGCTTTTGGTGCATATGTCTCTCTCTTGGTTGTAGCTTTTGTGTGAATGGTGATGGTAGTGTATTGTAGATCATGCTCTAATTCATTCCATCATTGTGTGCAAGCCACTATATTGGAAGGCGAAACATGGCTTGAACTAAACTCTCATGGAGGAATTTGCTTTGTTTTTTGCAATTGCAATATTTGTTATGATGTTGTAAGGAATGTTGTAGATGCTTTGTGAAATTGAGGTACACCAATGCCTTCGAATCTTGATTATAATTGACACTTGAGCAATGCTTGCCAAGTATGTAAAGCCATGACATATGACTATTCACAAAATATTATAAATATCGGTATACTATTTCAAATCTATCAACTGCTATACACCAATGTGTATCATTACAACTCAGCTCGCATAAGTTTAGATTCCAATGTTGTGTGCATAACGCTTTTAAGAATGATTTATGGTTATACATTCATGACAAGTCGACATTGGACATTAACAGAGCTTGATCACAAACTATGGATTTCCGATGATTAATCCACAATCATTACCCAATGTGTTTCCATTGATACTTGTGGTCAACTTACATAAGTCTTATTGGACCAATAATCCATGTCATAGGTTCAAAGTATGCAGCAAATATTTTTTAATATATTATTGTCAAATTTATTTTCAGTTCAGCATGTCTTTCAAGTTCATCGTCAAAAATATTTCCCATTGAAGATGACAAGAGACAAGAGACACAAGACAAGGTCAAATGGCCTTCAAGCTTATATTGTCGTTGGTGTTGAAGCATCCCTTACTCCATTTTCAACATTTTAAAATACTACAAAGAAAACAATGAAAATTAACTTGAGTTGTTAATTAAAAAAAGTCATTCTACCAAGGCAATCCTAGAATCAAACTTTCTAAATAAATAGGTTTGTAGAAATAGAGTTTACACAGATGATAAAACAATGGCCTTATGCACAACAAGTATCTTACTAAGTATAGCCGATGTTGATGAGTGCTAGCGCTAAACTTGCAGCTTAGCTGATGTGGTAATAGACTGCATGCCAGCCTTCTTGCAAATTCAACAACGTCATCTACTTCAAGGGACCCAATGAGACATGAGATTCCACCCTTGGCCTCCTAACCATCCACCATATGTGTGAGGATATCTTAAAAAGTTGCGACATGACATATTTCTCAAAGTCTTCCAATATGGTTGTTTCATTTGTTTTATGGGACCCAACTTTGAAGGAGGATTTTTTACTCTAGCTAGTGTGGAATTATACTTTTGACAAGACAGGTTGCAAAAAGATATTTCTTTTCTTGTGCCTAGTTTGGCATATTGTTATTTGCACCTTCTATGACTAATTATGTAACAAGGAAATATATTCGGCGTTCTTATGATTCCAAATGTGACTTTTTCTCTCATTCACGTTGGAGAGCATCAACTATGAAAGAGGATCAAAATGGTAAGGACAGATAATGTAATTCTTGTATTCACACCGATTTGTTTTGATGCCAATTCAAAAATATCCAAAGTGAGATGTATGTGTGTTGTTTCTCTCTCAAAGAATGTTGTACTAGATATATAGATGTGTGTGTGTGTATATGATGAGGTGTTTGTTTAGCATTGATCTTTGAGAGCTTGTTGTAGATCTACGGCTATCTCTCTGGCCTACTAGGACTCCCTCAGAACTGACAAGTCCTCTTGTGAGATTAGTTTAAAAGATGGAGGTTAAGTGCATTGCCAAAGTAGCAATTATTGTAGCATCTCTGATAGCCTTCACAAATCTTCTAGCAAATGGAAATCAGATTCTCTCACCAGGTTTCATCTTGATAGTCGGAAACTACAATTTGACAATGCAATATGACTGCAATTTCGTACTATACGACATCCACGGAGGGGGACACACTGCCATCTCGGCCTCTGATACCGCTAACGCCGGTCAGAAATGCTTTGCTCAGGTGTCGGACAATGGAAACATTGGGGTGTATAATGGGATTCCGCCCAACACGCCATTGTGGATCCGCAGCTCGACCAACGTCAATTGCCCTGAATACCAGTACAGAATCAACCTAAGTATGCTGGGAAACATTTGTGTTGTTTGCTCCAAAGCCATTGGTTCTCCGATTTTACAAACCGGATGGTGCTCTAATACTGGAAATGGTCCCTAGGAGCGAAATAGCTACGTAGCTCTATCAATAATTTGTGCATGGCCAGCAGCCCATTTCAATTCTTCGGATCGAACGTTTATGTGTGTATTAGTATTGATGTGAATCTGTGTTAAGAAACTTGTTTATCTGCTAGCCTTTTTCGGTTCAACAGAAAGATCAAAACATGTGTTTCTAATATGTATTCATTAATCTAAGGCTTTGCTGAGGAAATTGCTGTTCTTCTTCCCGTTTTCTGTAATTCATCCGCTTCTTTCACTCTCACAGGAGTTTGTTGTTGTTCATGGTATGTGATGGATGCATGTTGATCGCAGCAGTCAGTTCACAAGTAGACAACAATTTCTGAACTTCTAAAGTGGAACATATTCAGCCCAGAAGTTATTTGTATTCGTCTCTTAGAGTTTCAAGATCAGCTCTGTACTAAATTGCTTTTTGAGACTGGATTTTACAGAAAGCAGTTGTTGTTATGGGTTTGCCGTTTTTATCCCGTGCTGCAGCATGTGCCATGTAACACTCAATACAAGATGCTATTGGCAACCGTACTCTTTGATCATACATATTATTTCACACTGAGTCTTGCGAATCTCACTTCATAAATAGTGATTAATGGATACATCAGGAGAACCTTTGGTTTATCTGCAGGCATTCAAATAGTTGAAAATTGAAAAAACAAAAAACATTCAAAAAATCAAACGATAAAAAAAAAACCTCATTTTAATGTTCAAAATCACCTAAGAGTGACACATCGTTTTTAGCAAATAATCATAATAGTTTACCACTGTATTAGCAAAACTCAAAACTGATTTTTTCATGTAGAAATATAAGTTACTTTTGATTAAGATTATGATGCTTTCTTAGCAATTGATGGTTGCTTGGAAATGTTTTTTTGAAGCAGTTATATTGAGATCATAGAGTGCATGAAATTGAAGATAAATATCTTGTCAATCTGATTTGTACAAAAGACACATAATTGTTCTTGATACCATTATCAAGAATAGTTTGTGCTGTAAAAAATAACTTGATATAACTCACATATGGAGGTACTGGCTACAAATTGTAACGTGCATGCCGCACTTGAGTTAGAAGTCAAATTCTTGATGTTAGATAAGCTCGTCCTTGTTTATATGATCTGTAATGAATATTCTATTTGTGCATATTAAGCTACTTTCAAAATTGTGTTGCTTATATCTCTAATTTAGATGGTATACCTAGTTACAATGGAAACATACCAGTGCAATACTGCGATATGCTAATAATAAAAACAAAATTTTGCTGATTATATTTTGCGCTTGCATAGGTGAGTGTTTCTATATCACTTAGTCCATCTAAGAATTTTTGGCCTTGCCTTGCAAAGGCAATATTGCAGTGTGTTGAGCTCAGTCAATGGAGTTTGAAGAAAAGTTAATGTTAAAGGCTAAATGCTTGTGGTGGTCTGAACATTTAAGGTTTGCACTTTTGTGGGAGCCTTGAAATAGTGTGCATGCATGATTGTCCCTGAATGCTTGCCTCAGACAAATTTTGCCAAAAAAGCATGCTTGCATGTGAATCACAAACATGTGAGTAAGGATTTGCATAGAAATCAATGCATGCAATGGCACCTCATTTATGCATGATTAGTGTTAAATTTAGAGCACATAGATTTCAAAAGCTTTTGAGGCTTTTGAAAAGCAGTTAGGTGATAGAAAATAGATATCTAGTGAAGTGAGGATTTTCACTTATCTTCAACGCACTTTTTCAGAGCAAAATCTTCTCTTATGCAGCTGATTCATGCTCCTGATTCAATAGGTAACCACACCGATTTCACATACAACAAGTCAAGTGTAGCTCAGTCCTTCTCGTTCTTTAGTATCGATAGACTCGGGTTGTGAGGCAAGTGCGATTGATAGTTTTTGCACCCTTCTTGTTACTTAGTATCGGCTCACGTGTGATTGATTATTTCTATGCCCTTTTCGACACTGGTTGTGAGGCAGGTGTGCTTGATAGTTTCTGCGCCCTTCTCGTTACTCAATATCGACAGACTCCGGACATTGTAGCGTAGGGAATTAGGTGTAATTTATCATTTCTCTATCCTTCTCATTATTGATCGCTACCTGCTCTCAATCAATTCATGCATGCAAACATGATTTACTGTTGCTGGCTTTCCAGAAATGACTGAAGCAATTCGGTCAAAATTTCTAAAGTAGGTTTGATTGATCGTTTCTCCGTGCTTCTCATTACTCACTGTCTGCTCTCAATCAATTCATGCATGCATGCCTCCACTATAAGAGTCTATCTTCTAGTGCTTCTACCCAAACACTGCTTTGTAGATGTACTACATGCATCATCCTCTTTAGCTGAGAACAATCAATCATGTCCAAGAAAAGAAAGATGCTGCAAAAAGATATGCGACTCCTTCAGATATAAGACTATGTTGGTTCCTTAAGACTATGTTGGTTTCAGATATAAGACTATGTTGGTTCCTTAAGACTATGTTGGTTGCTTGATTTTTTATCAGGCACATAGTTCCTTTCACGAATCCAAGCTATAAATCTTCATCTTTGTCGATTTCATCATGCCCATCGTAAAGCCTTCTCCCTTGTAAATGCAAAGTAGATTCTCCCTTGTAAATGCAAAGTAGATGTCTTGCGCATTGATTCTTTATTGTCAATAATAGGTTCATTCCTTTTTCAGATTGAATTAGCTTTGTAGAGCACACGGTTTAGTCCACTATTGTCTTGTGCTCTACCGCATTATTGACATGTATATTTTGCTATACTTAATCTGATAACAATTCTTTTGTTCTGCATTCAAATTTGTGTTGATATTGTTATGCTTATTTTAATTCTGTCTGACTTTCTTGTTGCTCAATCTGGTAATCTATTCTTAGCGAGTTATTATTAGTCTAGTTGTTGACGACTAATATTTAGTCTTGCCTTTCATGAATCATTGGCGACTGATTATCAGTTGAGATCAGTCTAGCTCTTCACGAATCATTCGCGACAAATAATTTGTCAAGCTGTTCGCAACAAATTATTCTTCTGATGTTTTGTTAATGTTTGGCTATGTAATTAGATTGACCGTGATTTCTATCACTAACGTTCTGTTTGTTTATGATAGGCGTAGTCATGCTTAGGAAAAGAGTAATATAGCTCATTCCGCTGCGCACGAACATTTTCTGTTCGAGTTTGTTTTCTTTTCGAGAAATTTTCGTTTCTCACGCACAACACACCCTCTTTCTCCAACATGGTATCAGAGCTATTTTCGTAGCCTGATAAGCTTCCACAGTACAAGACTCTACTAGCTGATAGAGTAATTGTCTTCTTGTTCTGTAATTCTGTACCAGATTTTCATACTTAAGTCACTGATAGTTTTCTCATCACTTAGACTAATCTTCCACATGGATTCCCAAGGGAAAGCCAGTCCCATCATGGACAGGCTTGATGGAGCCAATTACCGTTCTGTGGAAATTTAAGATGAAAACTGTACTAATGGCTAAAGAATTGTATGACGTTGTTATAGGTGCATAAGAGAAACCCGAAGCAGACGATGCAGCAATCGCCAGATGGAAGCTGAAGGATGGAAAGGCTTTCGTGTTGATCATCCTCAACATCATGGATATCCAGATCGACCATGTATCCGAGGCTCATACAAGTCTGGGACATCTTGACGCCGAATCACAGCAGAACTATAGGAGAAGTCTGGCAGACAGAAACTTGGGCAGCTCAACTAGCGCCAGGAATCCAGTCGCCAGGTCTCAGCTCCCTCTACTAGCACGAGCCAGGCACAATGCCCAGCACGTGTTGGTGGCCCCGAGACCGGTCAGTCTATGTATGAATGTAACCTCTTCCAAATCTAATAAAGTTGATCCTTGGGGATGATTACCATTTTGGTTTCGCCTCCGAGACTGGTCCAAGTGGAAGGACCCTTACTACAACCTTTTTGCATCGCTGGCGCCTAAGGGTCCTTGTCATCGACATGGGGCTTGCCGCTATGCCAATTGGTCAGTTTGGCGACCACTATGCCTTGGGTTTCATGTGTGGCTTGTCTTTGCCTTTGGTTACCTTTTGGGGATGGATTCTGAGTTGGCTTTCGGGTTGGTTGGGATTCCAGTTTTCTTAAGTGTGAATGGTCAAGCTTGTTACGTTTCTGAGTTGGCTTTTACGTAAGTGCATGATGGATGAATGTTAGACTTAAGCGCATGTTGGGGAAACCGCTCAAGTCCCAGCGCCCTTTGAGGCGGCGGCGCAACATGTGGTATCAGAGCCGACTAGCCGGTCAGCTATGCAAATCTCACAAGGATGGCCACGTTTTGGGATTTGTCAAGACACCCGTTGCGCAAGGTGCTGCCCACAGTGTAAGCACGGGTGCGTCCACGATCAGGGTGGTCAGCAGAACATGGGACTTGATGAGTCAAAGTGCTGCCCTCGAGGTGTAAGCATGGTCAGTTCTCGCAGTTTGGGCCTGGCGTTGTCTGCACGTAGGACGGATGAGGCAAAGTGTTGCCTAGGTAGGTGAAAGCACAGTTTGTACCTTGTGGAGTGCGGGGCGACATATTTGAATTGTACGGGTTAACCATTGATACAAAGATGCTGCTCGAATTCGGGTGTAAAGCACGGGTGGTTAGCTGCCGGTGCGAGATAGCTGCCGATCGTTTAGCTATAAGGGCTATCGACCAAAAAGTGGTGGGGCGTGACTGAGGCAATGTGCTGCTTAATGGTGAAAGCACAGATGGTTGGATGGATGTTTCCCCGTGGGCTAATTCTGTGATAGATTTGTGTGGGCACGGCTAGGCAAAGGTCCTACGTCCGGTCTCAGGGGGGTTTGTGGCTTGAGAGGGATCCTCTGTGTTTGCTTTGGTTGGTATGTTCCGTTTGTTGTGTGCTTGCTTGGACACAAATGACCTGGTTCCTACTTGGCTCTCAGGTGATGTGGGCGTGCTAAGTTTGAGGAGGGGATATTTTCATTGAAGCTGATTTAATAAAGAAGAAAAGAGAGCTGTGGGGCCCAGCTGACAGAAGGGAGAGCTTCAAAAATAAAAAGGATTGAGGCGATAATCTGTTGGAAGTACACCTCTCACTATAATGGAGGACCACCTTGATGAGTTGTGAGCATTGACGGATGGAGAAGAGCTGGCTCGAGAATACAACTCCCGCATGCATCAAGATGGCACCAGGTCCAAGTCGAGAAAGAAAGAGCGTATGCACTCCACACTCCAAGAAGAGATGGGTGGCCCTTCTGAACCTACACCAAGAGACAAACCCTTGCCAGAGGCGCAACGAGACCTCTTTGAAGTGAAGATGCGGCAATACTTATCAAGCGCAATGACGGCTATGCTTAGCGAGGTGAAGAAGGAGAGAGAAACAGAAAGGAAAGAATGGCAAACATCCCTGCGAACCATGAACCTTACTCAATTTAACCTTGCTAGAGAAATGAGAGACGGGCTAACACAACTCGAAGTCAGGTTTGAAGAGTTGGAGGCAACTAGAGGAAATGCAAAGGCGCCTCCTCCACAGATACCAAGAGAACCACGAGCGCGAAATACGGAAGGCCCAAAGAAGACTGCCAAAGTAAAAGCACCACCTACTTTCAAAGGAAAGCATGACATTTGAATTGTGGAAGATTGGTTGTTTCACATGGACCATTACTTCTGTCTGATGAACACTCCTAAGGAAGAAAGAACGAACTTGGCATTAGCATATTTTGAGGGCTACACTACAAACTGGTACCGGATGGCAGGAATGCATTTCCAGACATGGGACGTATTCAAAACTGCGTTACGAGAGGAGTTCATACCAAAGGATTCACACATGAGATTGAAGACAGAATTATCGGGGCTCAAACAGAAAGGGTCATTGCGAGAGTACCTCAATAAATTCAGACAGAGTGTATGGGTTATTGAAGATATGTCCGAGACGGACAAAACTCATTACCTCTTGTCTGGAATGCAGTCTTGGACCCGGCGTGCAATAGACAGCTACATGCCCCAGGATTTCAATTCAACTATTCGAGCGGCTGAGATGGTTTGTGATTATGAGAGCACATTGGCACCAGCTGCTCCCGCCACCTCAACAAGAGTATTTAGTGGATCCAGATCGAGTTCGAGCTTCTTTCAAGGGGGGACTTAGCTTCAAATGGCAACCAAGCCTCAAGTAGCGTGAACAAATTCCCAACAAAAACAGGGTTTGGCAACCAAGGCAACAATGGAGGGAACATGTTCCAGAGAAGAAACAATGTTGGACCTTCAGCTAGTCACAGCAACAGCTCACCAATAGTGGACAGTTCCATGCGCTGCTTCAACTGTCATCAGCAAGGTCACTCTTGGAGGTCATGCCCCAAACCATTGAACAAGCAAATCGTGGCTGCCATTGAAGGATTTGATAGGATGGAGAGAGAGAGGCATTTGATCAAGAAGATGGTGAACAGGATGACGAAGAGGACCCAGAAACGGATTTGACGGAGTCTGACCTGAATGCCTTACAACAGGTAGGGGCACTTGCGGCGTATCGTGAACATCTCATGGCGACTCCTGCGAGAGGATCAAAGTTATTGTACCTGAAAGGCTGTATTCAAGACAGGATCATTTACTTCATGGTAGACTTGGGGGCGTCACATAACTACTTGTCAGAAAAACTGACAAGGGAATTGGACATCCAATGTGAAGAAAATGTGACTCCTATTTGTGTGGAGACTGCGAAAGGTACAATGACCACTTGCAGATTGGCAACCAACTTACCAATCTCCCTGGGAACCTGGAAGAATCGACTGATGTTCACAATCTTGAAGATGGATGCCTTCGATGCTATTTTGGGATTAAGCTGGTTTAACGAACATGTGGTGGCCTTCTTGGCAAAAGGGGTTAACCTTGTGTTATTATATAATGGTAGGAGACCTTGTGTTGTCAGAGTTGTGCTAGGGGACTAGATAGAAAAGAATGACACAAATGAACTGGAGCCAACCATCCCTCCCAATAACGAAGGACAACCAATAGTGACAGACCAGCTGACACGGAACCAAATGGAGCCAACATTGCCTACAGTTTCCACATCAAAGGTGAATTCAAGTGCCGATGCAGAGCTCAAGGAGCTCAACTTGTGTGACCAAGCGAAAGCTCACTTCTTTAACGAAGGACATCCAACAGTGACAAACCAGCTGACGCGAGGTCAAATGGAGCCAACATTTCCTGCAGTTTCTACATCAGAGGTGAATCTAAGTGCCGATGCAGAGCTCAAGGAGCTCAACCTGGACGATCAAACAAAATATCTAGAGTTCTAGGGGACTCATCCAGACGTGCGACGAAAACGACATATCTGAGACTTAAGGGAGCCGTAAGTACCTTTTTATTTCATGTTAATAAAGTAAGCCACATTTCTCATCGAGGAGTGAGCTTCAGTCTAATGTCTAAGTGCAGCAGCTTTACCCAGGTTTTACGTAAGTGAACTAGATCCACACTTTTCCTGTGCTGGGTGCAAACACAATAATATTACTTCTCTTTACAGTTGGTCTCCTTTGGCTGGTGAATCAAGCTCGTGCCCTTGTATATGTGAATAAAGTCTGGCCGGTGAATTAAGCCCATGCCATGAGTCTTAGATTCTAGTTTGGCCCTGATGAGGACATCAACTTTCTCAAACGAGGGGAGGATGTTGTAAAGCTGACTCGGGTGTATCCAGCGTGCCCTGTAAGACTCAAAGGGATGACACTCTCTAAGGTCCCAGAGCAAGTTAGAATGTCAAGGACTGAGCCTCCGACCTGTGGTGAGCCAGTCAAGTAGTCACAAGTCATGAGCTAGCTCTGGAGCTCGAGTCATGGCCTAGTCAGGAAAGCAAGTTGATTCGGCCGCCGGGATGGCTTCCGGGACCCATGTCCGGGAGCCAGACTGATTCTGCCAGGCTTGCTAGGCTTAATCAGCAAAATAAAAACTAAGTCCTAAAAAGCGTGCTTTACCAGAAAGCAATATGTTTCAAACCAGAGGTAGGGGGTGCGCCGAATCACAACAGAACTATAGGGGAAGTCTGGCAGACAGAAACTTGGGTAGCTCAACTAGCGCCAGGAATCCAGTCGCCAGGTCTCAGCTCCCTCTACCAGCACGAGCCAGGCACAATGCCCAGCACGTGTTGGTGGCCCCGAGACCGGTCAATCTATGTATAATGTAATCTCTTTCAAATCTAATAAAATTGATCCTTGGGGATGATTACCATTTCGGTTTCGCCTCCAGGACTGGTCCAAGTGGAAGGACCCTTACTACAACCTTTTTGCGTCGCTGGCGCATAAGGGTCCCTGTCATCGACATGGGGCTTGCCGCTATGCCAATTGGTCAGTTTGGCAACCATTATGCCTTGGATTTCATGTGTGGCTTGTCTTTGTCTTTGGTTACCTTTTGGGGACGGATTCTGAGTTGGCTTTTGGATTGGTTGGGATTCCAGTTTTCTTAAGTCTGAATGGTCAAGCTTGTTACGTTTCTGAGTTGGCTTTTACGTAAGGGCATGATGGATGAATGTTAGACTTAAGCGCGTGTTGGGAAAACCGCTCAAGTCTCAGCGCCCTTTGAGGCGCCGGCGCAACACAGATCCTAACTTCTAACCTACCTTAAAACATCAAAACAAATTCCATATCTATGCTAAATCAACCATCTACATTTACCATCGATGGAGAGAGAGAGAGAGAGAGAGAGAGAGAGAGAGAGAGAGAGAGAGAGAGAGAGAGAGAGAGAGAGAGAGAGAGAGAGAGCTTGGATCTTCCAAGAAGAGGAGGGAGAGAGAGATCAAGAACCAAGAAGTAGAGAGGGGAAGAGAGATGGAGAAGAGGGGATGAGTCACGAGAAAGGAGAGGCACCAAAAATGAGTAGAGTTTTTTCTATTCAAAATAGTATTAATTTTAAAATAGTGTACAGTAGGAGCCTTTTTATCTTTGGAGAGGCCCTTGCCCCTTGCTTCCTATTGGCTACTTGGAAGGAGGTGGGATTGAAATCCACACCCTTCACAAAAAACACAAACTAATCTATGGTGTACAAAGAAGCACACCGCACCTAACTACAAAAACTTAGGAACTTACTAAGTTTAACTTCCACTTTGGCCTTTTAATATTATTTTAATCACATGGCCCAAAGTCTAGTTTATTCCAAAATAGATAATTTACAAGTGCTCATTGGGCCATGGTCTTACACACGCAGGATGCCACGACCCTCGCAACTTATTGTTAATATTGGCCTCAAGGAATCTGCCAACAGTGTGTAGTCTGATATACAAAAGGACTTGGATGAGGTGAGGACTTGATTTTAAGTAGGGAAGGAGATTAAAAAAAAATACTAAAAGATGCAGAGTCTATTGTTTATTATGAATGGAGCGCAAAAATACTCAAATTGTTAGGAATTGTGAATTCTTGTTTGGGTTCCGAGCAGTTTGAAAAGGTAACAAATATAGATCCTGCTAAGAAAGGCTACACATTTGGGTTGGAAATACTACATACTTTTTGCGATGTGCAACCGTGGACAATGAAGTGAGAAATAAGTAGCTTGAGATGAGTTTGGGTCCAATGAGAACTCAGACACCGGGGACTATCGACTTTGGGTGGCCAAGGAAACATGGCTACATCATTTATTAGAGCATGCCAATTGCACTCTCCTATAGTGCCTAAGTTATGGTATGTTACTTTGTGGTCATTTGATATGTATCATAAATTGGATTAAAAAGGATTGTGTTGTGGAATTAGATATGTATGATGAAGATGTGTTGTGTTTAATTGCTTGTAGAGACATTTGATTTGCCACCCTCAATCAGTCTCAAGTCCTATTCCAATAAATTCAAAAGCCAATATAGGAAACAAATGTTTTCTAGTATTGAGTGTGACATGGATTTGGCTCGGGAGGGAAGGGAAGAACCTGACATCACCAATAACGCCAAAGGATTGGTTTGGAGATGAAGATAAATGTTATATTTTGTGAAAAATTAAATAACTAGATTGTGTTTTTGGATGGTGTTTTTGAATATTCATTTTGGATTGACAATAGAGAGTGTGCTACACCAGAGCAATATAAAACCCTGTATAATTGTACAACAATAGCATAAATATAAAACTAATATTTGTTGTATTTCAATTAGGTCGGGTGGCAAAACCCTTGGACAACGTTATGGTGGAATCAGATGAAGATGAAGAGATGTTCAAAGGTTGGATGATTTTGACATGGACGATCTTCAAAATTGGTAAGCGTGATGTTTTCAATATTTTTTGGTATGCTCTTTTATTGGTGGTGCACAAAGATGGTGACTCTAATAAGTGAAAGGTGCTTGCTTCTTATGCAAATAGCATTGCACGACAAATGACAATTGTCGAAGAGGTAGATGCATTACCTACTTTAAGAACGAAAAGACGTTGTGTGTACGTTGACGACGAATGCGGAGAAATATAAAATTATATATCATTATTAGCAAAAAAGTGGATTGAATCCCCTTAAGGAACTTTATCTCGTAGACTTTATTGTAATTTCCAATGCATGAGTTTGGACAAAGTTTCTTATTGATGGTATGTATCTCGTTAGTGTACTTGTTGTAAGGTCATGAAATTATGCATTGTGCGTTAATTTTGGATAGTTGTTGCATTTGATACAAGTTCATGTAACTCTCAATTATTTATACTTCAATGTGAGTTAACTGTGAAGAATTTCAGATCAATAAAGATCTAAATCCATAAAATGATCTTGGATTAGAAAGACAACATATCAACAATCTTGCCAATGTAGAAAAATCAGCATCTACTCTAAGAATGAGATGCAAACTCTAATAGATCAAGTTGATCAAACATGAACCAAAACATTAAATAATGTTGTCGTCCATACAATTACAGTAAGCTATTTTATTTCACACGTGTGGATCTGAAAATAACAAATAATGATTATTCTACACATAGAATTGCAAGATATCACAAGTATAGTGCACCAATGGATAGTAGAACCCAAGAGAACCATGTATAAAAATGAGATAAGAGAGAAAGATGAGAGAGAGAGAGAGAGAGAGAGAGAGAGAGAGAGAGAGAGAGAGAGAGAGAGAGAGAGAGAGAGATAGATTTCTATTCCAACATGTTACGTCTTTATATAACAGGTCCAAAACATTAATTTCCACTTGGTTTCTCTCCAAAATGTAAACCCTATTATTTTTGGGACTAGATTCAATGTACCCAACATTCAAATTTGAATATACTCAAACTCGACTTCTAAGGTTTCCCAAACTTTTCAAAAGTGTTTATTCAAATACTTTTAGACTAATATAACTTTGAAAAGTCAAACTCTAAGTCTAATATGAAAATTGGCCACAAGTGCCAAATATACAAATATGACCAAAATTGACTAAACTAGTTGAATTTCTCACACTCTCTCTTCAACTAGTTTTAGCATAGACTTTAAAAACACTCCAAGTGAAGTCCTATGCTTCATGAACAAGTCCTTTCCCAATGCTTTGGTGAAGATATCAGCTACACATTCCCTTGAAGACACATGTTGAAGCTCCACCTCCTTTAACATGACTTGCTTCATCACAAAGTGATATGCCACCTCAATATGACATGAAGAATTAGATAGAATATAAATGAGATGATTCTTCCATGACTTTGAACTCTCTGAAAAATTACAGCAACCAAACAATAAATGTGAGTGATAAATCATGGCTTGCTTATATCTTTCCTCTTTGTCCTTTCTTACCATGTATCCACCATGACACTCCATGAATGAGCCTCCATTTCCATCTTGCCATAAGATGCCATCATCACTTGATAACTTGGAAATGAATGAGTGACATAATTAATCTCCAATAGCTTCATTTCCATTAGCAAAATCGCCAAGAATGCTAGTACAAATCTAGCACCAAAATGATGCTCAGCAATGTAGCTAGTTTTACTATATCTTGAAAATTTGCAAACATCCACATGAAAATGCTCAAACATGAGATAGAATAAGTAAAGTAGATTTGAACAACACTTCCTTGATACTCCTTTGACCTTCCTTGAGTCTTAAACCTGCAAAAACAGATCCATAACATCCTTTCCAATTGACTCTCCTTTGATGCACTTGACTAGCTCCAACTTGCCATCTTTCCTTTCATGTTGTGAAGCCCTTTGAGATCATCAATTTGATCATCAAAGTCATCGAACAAACTTTGTTTTCCAGATCCACTACTTGCTATAAAATCATGGAAGAATCTATCCACTTACATAGCTCCATCTACACAAGAAGATTCACAAAAAGCAAAATGAGTCACTTCCACTTGCTTACCCTTTTCATCATACGTGAGCCTTGAAGGCATTTGTCTTTCCCTTGGTTCTCCTTGGCTTTTGACTTGATGAAGGTCCATCATCATCACCATCTAAAGTAGAATCCTTTTACATCAACATCAAGAATGTTAGATCCATCCACATCAACATCAATAATGCTTGAAGAAACTTTTGGAATATTCCCCTCATAAAAAATGACATCTCTACCAACAATCACTTTCTTTGTAGAAGGAATGTAAACCTTGTTGGATTTACTCACCTCACTATATCCAAAAAAAATACCTTTCCTTGAAGATGGATCCTCCTTTCTCCTATCATCAAGAGTAATGTTGACATAGCATGTGCATCCAAAAGTTCTTAGAAAGTTGACACTCAGCCTCCTCTTGAATAACATCTCAAAAGGTGTCCTTCCATCCAAAATAACATCTATTGATTCTTCCGATTCTTCAAGCACTGCATGAAGATACATGCAGTGCGTTGGCATGAGAGAAATACAGTTCTCCCATGAGTAATGTCTTGCTTACTAGCGGACTTGTGGATCTTTAGATCCTATGCAGAATTGTCTCGCACGCATGCGGACGCATATTCTGTGCTTTCGTCTTCTTGCTTACTAGCATCAGACTCCTTCATGTATATTTTTATCAAGTATCATCCAGACAGTATATAGTCGCCTTGTGTAACTTCTAGATTAGAGTGATTAAACATCTAGAATTACAAGAGTGGCAGATAAGCCATGACCTAGACTGTATCTATTGACGTCATGCTATCAGATCAAATATCTGTACTTCTGGGTACTTGCATGATCTTGCTGGTCTATTTTTGGAGTGTGAGGGTAGAAAAAGGTGTCGCGACGATTTTCGTGTCGCTTCGAGTCGTTTGACTTTCTCGTCGTCTGACTTTCTCCTGTTGTATCGCGAAAAATTCTCTTTCGCGAATCTTTCGTGTTCGTGTCTTTTTGTCAAGGTGTTCGCGAATATTTTTGCTTCGTGTCTTTTGACTTTCGCATTTGCGAACATTTTCATCAGGCAGAGGTTTGAAAGCTAGCAAAGCTTTGGCAATAGAAATGTTTTATTTCTTTAGCTCCCTCTCAAAGCATGATAGCTTGACGACCCCAAGACTGCTCCTCTGTCTCTCAAAAAGTCCTCTGTCTAGGGCTTTTGTGAAGATGTCAGCAACCATGTCTTTTGTTCCGATGAAGGTGGTCTGCAGCATCTTCTTCTCAATCAGATCCCTGGTCAAGTGGTAATTGATCGCGATGTGTTTCGTCCTTGAGTGGAACACATGATCTTTCGTCAGATGTATTGCAGATGTGTTATCTATCTACAAAACTAGAGGTTCGTTTCTTGTTTCGTCCAATTCGTCCAGGAACTGCCTAAGCCAAATTATTTTATTGGCCATCTTTGCTGATGCAACATATTCTGCTTCGTAGGATGATTGAGCCACAATGGTCTACTTCTTGCTGACCCAGAGAACTGTTGCTCCTGACACGATGGTGCATCCTCTTGAAATGCTTTTATAATCGTCTTTGAGGGATGCCCAACTAGCATCACTGTAGGAAATCATTTTGAATCCTGCATCACGACAATAACACAAGCCATAATCTTTTGTTAATTGAAGATATTGCAAAATTTGTTTTGCAATCTTCCAATGTGTTGAGCCTGGATTCGTGTAGAATTGGCTCATCCTGACCACTACATAAGCAATGTCAGGACGTGTATTGTCTGCAAGGTACATCAGTGAACCTATCAGCTTTCTGTAAGGTGTGAGCTGCTGTTCTCTCTCTCTTCTTCAGTCCTCGGACAATCATCGTTTGTCAGCATCATTCCTGCAAGCATTGGAATATTTGTTCCTTTGCAATTCAGCATCCCAAAATCCTCTAGGATTTTCTGGGTGTATCTGGACTGGTGAAGGTACAATTTACTTCCCTCATAGTCCCTGTCAATTTGCAAGCCAAGATAACACCTGGCTTCTCCCAGATCCACAATTTTGAAATGTTTCGAGATGTCTGTCTTTACTTCAACGATCATCTTTTCACTCTTGCAGAGTATCAGAGTGTCGTCCACGTATACAACCACAATGATGATTTGCCCATCTCTGACTCTGACGTACACATTGGAATCAGCCAAGAGTGGCTTGAATCTTAATGATTTCAGGACTTGATCTTCTTCTTGTACCATTGTAGAACTGATTGTTTCAGATCGTAGATAGAGTCTATGCATTCTGTATGCAGAATCAGGAAGTGGATTCGAGACATATCCTGGGGGTTGATCCATACAGACCTCTTCGTCTAGCTCGCCATGCAAGAAGGCTGTCTTCTCATCCACAATGTGGATCCTGAGGTCATAAGCAGCTGCATATGCAAATAACAATCGTAGGAATGAATATTTGACAACAGGAGAGAAGGTTTCAGAGTAGTCAATACCATATCTCTGAGAAAATCCCTTCGCTACTAGCCTTGCCTTGTATTTTGAGACATTCCCATCCGGTCCATACTTGAGCTTGAAAACCCATTTGCATTTGACAATCTTGCGCTTATGTGGTAACGGCTGCAACATCCATACCTGGTTCCTCCTCATGGATTCCATCTCTTCGTTCATGGCTTGGATCCATTTTTCCTTCTCTAGACATTCAATCGCTTCCTCAAAAGTATGTGGTTCGCCACTGAATCCGCAGAATTCTTTAGATGTGGAAGCTGAGCTGCCTGGCGCATATCTTGTTGGCGCTCTTCGTGGTCTTGTCAAACTTCTAGGAGATCCTCTTGGGACAACAATGCCTTTGCCTTTGTCTACTCTGCTAGGTCCGGAACTATCTTGGTTTACAGAAACTGTAGCAGTAGGCTGCCTCTCGAATCTTTCATCTTCTGATTCGTCACTCGAGTGTGAAGCGACTCGAAAATCTTCGTTCTTGTGTTCGTCTTCTACTCCCTCTGTCATTGGTGGCAGGTCATAGTATTGTCTCTCCATAACCTCATAGCTGACAGGATCGTCATTGGCCATTGTCCTGCTCTCATCGAATCTGACATCTCTCAGTGTTTTCACAATGTTTGTGTCTGGCATGTAGACTCTGTAGTATGACGAATTGTTATCATAACCTACCAGAAATCCTTGTTCGGCTTTGTCATCAAGCTTCTTTCAAAGCTTATCAAGAATATGTGCATAACCTGCATAGCCAAAGATTTTGATGTGAGACAGGTTGGGCTTTCTACTCCACCATAACTCGTGTGGTGTCGTGTGAGGGACACCAGACTTCCCTATCCTATTCTGGATGTATGCAGCTGTAAATACTACTTCAGCCCACAGTACCCTTGGAGCTTTTGAGTAGGCCATCATGCACTTGGCAGCTTCTATCAGGGTCCTATTCTTTCTTTCTGCAACACCGTTGTGTTGCGGTGTGTAGGCTGCAGCCCTTCTGTGAATGATGCCACGATCATTGCAGAAGTCAGCGAAGCAATCGAAATGTATTCATCACCTCGATATGTCCCGATCTGTTTCACTTTGTTGCCTGTGCATCTCTCAACCCAATTCACATATTTTGTGAGTTTATCAAGCGCTTCAGATTTATTCTAAATAAAGTACACTCTGGCAAATTTACTATAATCATCAATGAAGGTTATGTAGTATTTTAAGCCTCCTATTGGGATCACATTGAAAGGTCCACATATGTTAGAATGCACTAACTCTAGAATCTTGGTCGTTCTGTAGGAGTCTTTGACAAATGGAGTGCGTGACATCTTACCCTTCAGACATGCATCACAGGTGGTCAAACTGGGTGCATTCGAGATGCTGACCCCTGTTATCACTCCATGATGGCTTGCTTGATAAAGTGTCGTTGAGTTCATGTGGCATAGTCTCCTATGCCACAGAGTGTCTGGCGAATCATCATGAGTTTGATGCACATTATCTGCAGACAGGCGTACCTTCAGGTGATATAGATTACATTTTCTTCTGTCTTGAGTGATCAGGGTACAAGTACTGGCATCAATCACATTGCATGCTTCGTCAGAAAATGTCACATGCATTTTTGCATTAGCTATTTTTGCCACAGAAAGCAAGTCTTGCTGTAGTGTAGACACGAATAGAACGTCTTCGAGTCGTCTGTCTCTACCATTGTTGTTGAGCCACAGTGAATCAATACCGTTCACTTGACGTTTGGATCCATCTCCAAGAACTATGAATCTTTAAGGATCAAAACCATCCTTGTGATAAAGGTGTTTTCTAGCCTCGACTTCCTCTCGAATCTCGACAATCGCCTTTTCGAGGGTCATGGTAGGATCTTTCGCGATCAGGGTTCTGGTTGTCTGGAAAGATCTGGGTAAGGCTCTCAACAAGTCAGTGAGCTGCTTCTTAGCTGACACTGCGTTCTCTGCCCCAGAGTTATGTAGAGATTGAAATAGATCATTCATCTTCCTTACAAAAGAAGTGAGGTCTTTCCCATCCCACTGTAGATTTTTGTCAACTGATCTTTCAGCATCATTATTTGACTTCTTGATTTCGTTTGAAATCTCATGAGCAGTGCATCCCACATCTCCTTAGCTTTGGAGAGTGTATGTAGCGCAGGCATCCCAAAGGGAGCCAGGAACCACAACTTAGCTTCCCAGCCTTCAACTCTTGCCATCCGAACCCACTTGACATACAAGCAGCCAACTCGCCAACAACGATCAGACTTAACCAACTTGAAGTTCCGAGGACCAACATTGAGATCCAACCCGACGCCATGCCAGATCGGGGGTCCCGATGTGGGTGACTTCCCTCCAAGCAAGCCGCCCGACATACATCAAACTTAACCAACTCGAAGCTTCGTTACAAACGAGTAACATCCATTCCAAGCAAGCGGTCTGACTTACATCAGACTTAACCAACTGAAAGCTTCGTCACGAGCGCTGGAAGCCAACCTGGCGCCTCGCCAGACTGGACAGCCATAAACAGGTAACATCCACCCAAGCAAGCCATCCAACTCAGCCGACAGGTTAGAGCCCGTTCCCCAAGAGCTTAACCCATTCACGTTCATGCAAGGCACACTTAGAACCACAAGCCGCGACAGATATGGAAACAACCAGTTCCTGGACCAAATGGTCCCGACAGCATACCGCTGGCGCCACGGACCGAATGGTCCCGACGGCATACCGCTGGCGTCCCGGGATACGACCCTCAGCTATGTGCCAAGTTAAAAATTTTGAAAGCGGCCTTACAACTGGCGCTTTTACCGAACACTGAAACCCAGAAGGTAATCAGAGTCAGTTTGAGGAAAATCCCACTTTATTGATAAATCTGAGAAGGTTACATTTCAAGTGTGTGACCGACCCTAGTCTCCGGGGCGCTAGCATGCCAAGGCGAGAGCCATGACAACATTCCAGCAAGGGAGGCTGAGACTTGGTTGGAGCTCGCCCTGAGTCGCAACCCGCACTCCCCTATAGTATTGGTGTGATTCGGCACACCCCCTCATACCAAGCACTCTACCCAAGCTGGTAAAGCACGTTTTTCTCTCTCTAGGATTTTCTCTTTCTAGAAAGTCATTTTCTCTCTCTAGATTTTGTTGATCCCCAGGCTTCCTTTAATCATGCCTAGATCGTGTGAGGTGATTGCACATCGATCTGAGCTCTCTGGACTTCGCTAGAACCGATCAAAGATTTTCAGCCATAGGAACTTGGCGCCGGCTGGATTCTGGTCACAGTGGCGCCGGCGCCGTTGGCGCCGGGAGCAGCAGGGGCGCTGCTGGCGCCGGGGACATAGCTGGCGCCGATGGCGCCGGAAGTAAAGCTTGTAAAGGTAGCTTTACAACATCCACCCCACCTTTATAAAATCTGATGTCCTCATCAGATGTCAGATTAAAGTAAAGGTGTCTCCCAATTAAAATAACTATACATTTAAGCTACTTGGCACAGTACTCAATTTACTGGCCACTTTTTATTAACATTGAAGCTGGCACACCACAAGTCGGAGGCTCAGCTATTTGTACTGAAAAATTACATAACTTGAAAATATATCTTTGTCTGGGAAAAGCGTAGATTTGATATCGCTTTCGTAAAACCCGAGAACCTTATTAACTGGTGACAGAGGCCTTTCTTTGAAATGTTCGCCCCTATCGCTTCTGACTTTCGACTTTGGAACTCCTTTGAGCTCCTGATTTGTCCTTGATGCACTTTGTATTGAGCTCCCTGAGCTCCAGATTTGTTCAGTTCCGCACAAGTATCAAGGCTCCCTGAGCCGAAGGATTTATCGTTTGATTGTACACTTTATGGTCCACTTCGTGCCTTGTTGCTTCTGCACCTTGATTTCTCTCCTTGTCCCAGCCTGATCTTGATACTTTTCCATCTTGGCTCTTTAAGGTAGGCAAAGATTGAGTACTCCGCAATGCACCTCTCACTTAGCTTGAAGTAGCTCTTTGAATCAGCCCAAATGTAACCATTGACCTCGTGGAAAGCCAAAGGGTCGCACCAGTTTGATCCGCATCCGAACTATTTTTTTTTTTTTTTTTGCAAGCCTCCATAGACGTTGCAAGGAAAACCCATGCACCAGAGTTATTACCGTCGGGCCGCAATTTGCTTCCCTTTGGATTTTCCTCCCGCGTTCGACCGCGGCCGCCCCCAACAGGCGAGGTGGTAGGCACCAACACCGCGTAGGTGCAGGCCGTGTGGGGGTCTCACCCACTAAACCCAAGCTGGAGGCTGGACCGCCGCACTAGGGTGTGCAATAAATGACATAGTGCGACAAGGCAAGTGCCCAACACTCACGGTGCATTGGCATGCTATGGGGAAAGGTAGTCCCCCCAAAGAGCCTGATTACTCAGAGCCCAGCGGCTGCCCAGGGGCGACAGTCGCGACCTCCCCAGGTTACCCCGGTTCAGTCCGTCATGCAGAACAGAGGGGCCTCTGACTGCCAAAAAGTGCGACCATAGTCGCACGCGCCAATCCCGCCTCCGAGCCAACCCACCGGGACCGTCCCTCATATGGTACAAATCGACCACTTACAATGATCCCCCAGACCCTGTGCCACTACCAGCAGCCGGAGGATGGGTAGTTCTCACTCGACTATTGGCAAATTTTTTCATTAGTAGAGGAATGACTTCAGCCAGAAATTCGGCCATCCGTTCGTATCCCCACTTCGGAGTATTTTTGCCCGGGACTCCTCCCCACATGGGTAACCTTATTCCGCCTATGTGGCCACCCGCCAGCACAGGCCACTTTTTCTCAACAGCGAGGGTACCCAAATTGCGATCGTTAAGCCAATCGATGGCTGGTTGCAGGAGCCGTTTCCTGTGCTCGGAAAGGGCTGGGCATGACAAGAGCAAATGCCCTATACAGTCCCCCTTCCCATCTTCCCCACACATAACGCAAGTGTCCCGGATACACGGATCAGCAATGCCGAACCGGATGGCACGTTGGTTAAGTACCAGCCCTCCCATCCTTAGAAGCGCAAGCAGTCTAAGGCCACGGTTAACTTTGTTCCCCTTCAACCCCCCTCGGGCTAGGTATTTCCTAGAGGCCAAAAAACTGTGTTTGATATAGTTGGAGAGGCCGATGCTCCCGCGTTGTATGTCCCATCGGTCCCACGTGCTCATCTTTACCCCCTTCTCGTTCCTTTGCCCCTTCGAGGTAAACTTGTTCATCCAATTACTCGTGCGTTGGAGCCAGGTCCATTTGGATCCCGACTTAAAAGCGACTTTTGGAGAGCTAGCCACCAGTAGTGGCGCCCAAGTATGAAGCGAGGGTAACTTATTCAGGATCCGGATGCGGTGCGAGGCAAAGGACGCCGCGAGAGGGGGGATATTGAACTCACGACAAATGACTGAGGAACACACAGACGTGGATTTTCCGGCCTTCCCCAACGTCCATTTTACAGCGGTATTGATGATGCCTTGGAGGGAGTTAAAAGACTTTTGATCGTGCATTCCAAAGAGCTCAGCACCGAAAGCAAGAACTGGAGCCAACACCACCTTAATGAGGAGGATTCTCGAGTTCATCAGGACTTTTCTGGAGACCAGAAGATGTCTCATGCCATTCAGTGCTTTCAACCCAGAGGCATGTCTATCTTTGATCGCCTCCCTAATGTTCCAATCTGGGGTCAGTATGACCCCCAAATATTTATAACTCTGGCACTGCTGCAACTGTGTGGTTCCGAGAAAAAAGCTAAAGTCCCTCCCCAAATTCCTATTAGGGCTCCAGATCATGACTTGGCACTTGTCATACCCGAAGTCCATCTCCCACGCATCCGAACTATCTCTTCGCGTTTGTTTGAAGCACCATGTCCATCGCGCAAAACTTGACTTTCACAATTCCATCACTGGTTAGTTGCCTCACAGTCAAAACAAGAAGTGTACATCGAGCTTGGCTTCAAGTATCTCTCTTTGATTCAGAAACATGCACCCAGAGTTTGCACTAATCCGATCTCAACGCGAACTGTCCCTTAGCGTCCGTTCGAAATACCAAGTCTCTCATGCAAGACTCAACTTTCACAGTTCCTTCATTGATCAGCTGCCTTACGCGTAACACAAGCCAGCGTACTCATATGTTTCCTCATCATTGCTGGTCCAGAGAAAGCCTATAACAAACTTTCCTTTCCACAACAAAAACTTGTCAACTTATTAGGTCCAAAGTTCGCCAGTCTCCTCGTGTGAGTATGGTTAGGTCACCTTGAATTTGCCCCCATTTTGATCAACTTTAACTCAAAATTTGCCCCAAGAGAGAGGTGTGTGTGATAGTTCCCCTCCACTTAATAAATCAGCTGATCGGACTTTAGAGTAGAGTTCTTCGGACAAAAAGCCTTTCCAACACTTTGCTTCCCATCTGCTAGGATTATGGCTCGATCCAACTTGTTGCCAATCTCTAAAGAGGATCCTAGTCTTTTCCCCTTTGAGGAAAAACCCAACTGATATTGGATATCACCCATGCTCAGTGAGTTTCAGTTCCGAAGGTGGCCGTCCCAAAATGAAGACCAACTGCTCCATAGAAGATCTCCCCTGAAATTGCCCTTTCCAATTTTTGACTTCCTGCTTGCGTCTGGTGGGCGTTGTCGCAAATGAAACTAACCCAAGAAATAGACTAGCCATCCGTCCTTTGCAAACATTGAGTCGTTTCGTTGTCGTTCACGTGTGAGTACTTAAACTGCAAATCCGCCCCACAGATTCTGTAGTCCTCTTTGTTTGATGGTATCAGCCTTCAAAAGAAAAGGTTCCTTCTCGAGCCATCAGCTCCTTGTATCACAAGCAATCATGCAAACCAGGCAAAGCACGAGTACTAAGACTCACCACGAATACATACAAGTAAGACACTCAGGCAAGTTCACTAACAAGTAACAAAGACAAGGTCCCCCTTTGAGATGGTCCTGCCAACGGACCTTTGCCTGGCCGCGCCCATACAAATCGATCACAGAATCAGCCCACATAGGACACCCCTCCAACCATACGTGCTTTCACCATTAAGCAGCACATTGCCTCAGTCACGCCCCACCACTTTTTGGTCGATAGCCCTTATAGCTAAACGATCGGCAGCTAACCTTGAATATACCACCCCCGTGGACGCACCCGTGCTTTCACCGTTAGGCAGCACATTGCCTCAGTAACGCCCCCACCAAATCTAGTCGATAGCCCTTATAGCTAAACGATCGACAACGTACCCCCCAATCGTGGACGCACCCGTGCTTTCACCGTTAGGCAGCACATTGCCTCAGTAACGCCCCCACAAAATTTGGTCGATAGCCCTTATAGCTAAACGAATGGCAGCTATCCTTGAATATACCACCCCCGTGGACGCACCCGTGCTTTCACCGTTAGGCAGCACATTGCCACAGTAACGCCCCCACCAAATTTAGTCGATAGCCCTTATAGCTAAACGATCGGCAGCATACCACCCAAATCGTGGACGCACTCGTGCTTTCACCGTTAGGCAGCACATTGCCTCAGTAACGCCCCCACCAAATTTGGTCGATAGCCCTTATAGCTAAACGAACGGTGGTCATCGTGAATATGTCACCCCGCACCCCACAAGGCACAGACCGTGCTTACACCATCCTAATGGCAGCACATTGCCTCATCTGTCCTACGTGCAGACGGCGCCAGGCCCGAACCGCGGAAACTGACCGTGCTTACACCTCAAGGGCAGCACTTTGACTCATCAAGCCCCCGTCCTGCCAACCACCCCGACCGTGGACGCACCCGTGCTTACACTGTGGGCAGCACCTTGCACAACAGTTGTCTTGATGAACCCCAAACCGTGGCCATTTCCGTGAGATTCGCATAGCTGACCGGCCAGTCGGCTCTGATACCACATGTAGCGCAGGCATCCCAAAGGGAGCCGGGAACCACGACTTAGCTTCCCAGCCTTCAACTCTTGCCATCCGAACCCACTTGACATACAAGCAGCCAACTCACCAACAACGATCAGACTTAACCAACTTGAAGTTCCGAGGACCAACATTGAGATCCAACCCGGCGCCATGCCAGATCGGGGGTCCCGATGTGGGTGACTTCCCTCCAAGCAAGCCGCCCGACATACATCAAACTTAACCAACTCGAAGCTTCATTACAAACGAGTAACATCCATTCCAAGCAAGTGGTCTGACTTACATCAGACTTAACCAACTGAAAGCTTCGTCACGAGCGCTGGAAGCCAACCTGGCGCCTCGCCAGACTGGACAGCCATAAACAGGTAACATCCACCCAAGCAAGCCATCCAACTCAGCCGACAGGTTAGAGCCCGTTCCCCAAGAGCTTAACCCATTCACGTTCATGCAAGGCACACTCAGAACCACAAGCCGCGACAGATATGGAAACAACCAGTTCCTGGACCAAATGGTCCCGACAGCATACCGCTGGCGCCACGGACCGAATGGTCCCGACGGCATACCGCTGGCGTCCCGGGATACGACCCTCAGCTATGTGCCAAGTTAAAATTTTTGAAAGCGGCCTTACAACTGGCGCTTTTACCGAACACTGAAACCCAGAAGGTAATCAGAGTCAGTTTGAGGAAAATCCCACTTTATTGATAAATCTGAGAAGGTTACATTTCAAGTGTGTGACCGACCCTAGTCTCCGGGGCGCTAGCATGCAAAGGCGAGAGCCATGACAACATTCCAGCAAGGGAGGCTGAGACCTGGTTGGAGCTCGCCCTGAGTCGCAACCCGCACTCCCCTATAGTATTGGTGTGATTCGGCACCCCCCCCCCTCATACCAAGAACTCTACCCAAGCTGGTAAAGCACATTTTTTCTCTCTCTAGAATTTTCTCTTTCTAGAAAGTCATTTTTTCTCTCTAGATTTTATTGATCCCCAGGCTTCCTTTAACCATGCCTAGATCGTGTGAGGTGATTGCACATCGATCTGAGCTCTCTGGACTCCGCTAGAACCGATCAAAGATTTTCAGCCATAGGAACTTGGCGCCGGCTGGAGTCTGGTCACAGTGGCGCCGGGAGCGGCGCCGGCGCTGTTGGTGCCGGGAGCAGCAGGGGCGCTGCTGGCGCCGATGGCGCCGAAAGTGAAGCTTGTAAAGGTAGCTTTACAACAGTGTAGCTAGGTCAAGTGTGAGACTATCTTCGATGGATGAAGATAGCAAGGCTACTGCCTTGTCATTTTTCTCCCTCCACTTGTGTAGCTCTTTGCCTGATGTCATAGGCATCTCTTCTGTAACATCCACCCAAGGGAATAAACCTTCACCCTTGAGTATCAATGATGTTTTAACTTTCCACGCTAGAAAGGTAGATCCTGAAGAATCAAGAACTATACAGATCTTGCTCTATATGTTGTTGATTGAAGCCATTGCTTCTTGAAGTGTGTTCTCTTGGTGACGGTTGTTTGTTTGAATGCTTGGCCTTCTGGATCTGATAATCTTTTGGCTATGTCAGATTATGACAAGATAGGTAGGCTTTGATACCACTAATGCGAATGATTGAAACACGAAATAGATTCAGATGGAATTCAGATATGATTGCTGGTCACTGCCAGCTGTATCATTCCTATAGTCCTCCAGAATGTAGACAAACACTACTTTACTACGTTAACAGATTAATGTAGCATGCACCTCATTCTATCAAGAGTAATTTTGCTGCTCCTACAAGAGGAGATCAGAAGATCAGTATCCTCCTCAGGCTCATGATCGGATCCTCAAGCTTTGTATACAAAAAATCAGAAGTTTAGATCCAAGAGATCTACAAAGCCAGGCTCTACTGACAAAAAGAGCAACATACAGTCTAGACCAAATTCCGGTTCAGGATCGAATTCAAGCTCTTCATCATTCCAACCTGTGCAGAAACTATTCTACAGATACTGTAAGAGGACTGGTCACGAAATTAAGGACTGCCAAATTTTGAAGTATAACAACGAAAAGAAGAAGCAGTTCCAACAACAAAGACATAGTGCTACAGCCAGTCACTCAAATCAGCAAAACAACAAGAAGAAGATGAAGCAGCTTTCATGACCAAAGTCAGAGAACAATAGTATATCAATTCTTGGTATATATACTCCGGAGCAACTCAACACATGACTCACCATCGCGACTGGTTCAAGGACTATAAGTCGTTCACCCACTCTCGAGTTGTGCAACTTGGAGACAACTCATCACATTCAATGAAAGGTGAAGGAACAGTCAGGGTTGAATTCAAAAGAAGTGAAGTCAAGTTGATGTCCAACGTTCTCCACGTTCCAAATATGACCAAGAATCTGCTCTCAGTTAGTAGAATCACTGCTTCAGGTCGGAGGGTCGAATTCGATACAAAAGGCTGCACGATTCTTGACAAATCCCGGAAGGTCTTAGCCTACGAAAGAAGAAGCGATTATCTGTAGAAACTCAACCATTGCTATTTTTCTAACGGTCAAGCTCTTCATACAGCCACTTTTGAATTAACTGATATGCTGTGGCATTTCAGACTTGGCCATCTTAACTACAACAGTATTCAACAAATGTCAGCTCAGAGTCTAGTACAAGATCTGCCGTCAGTCAGCAAGCCAACTTCTCCATACGAAAGCTGTATTATCAGGAAGCATGCTAGAAGTCCCTTCAGTTCAGACTCAGTTGATACATCCAAGGGCTTGCTTGACCTTGTACACAATGACATTTGTGGCCCGATGCAAACTGCTTCCACAGAGGGAGCTCTTTATTTTCTAACCTTCATCGATGACTTCTCTCGAAGGATTGCTACCTACTTTATGAAGAACAAATCTGAAGCATTCAAGTTCTTTATGCAGTTCAAGGCGTCTATAGAGAACTAAACCCAGAGGAAGATCAAGACTCTACGCACAGATGGAGGGGGAAGAGTACATCTCCATAGAATTAAAGGAGTTTTGCAAGGCCAACGTGATACTTTAACAATACACAACCAGCTACTCACCTCAGCCCAATGGTGTAGCTGAGTGGAAGAACTGGACACTCATCGAAAGTGCTAAGAGCATGCTGACCCATGCCTCTCTTCCAAAGAAATTCTAGGCAGAAGCTGTTACTACAACCACCTATTTGCAGAATCGATCCATCACCAAAGCCCTAAATGGCAAGACACCTTATGAGGTGTGGACAGGATCAAAAACATCACTCAAACATATTTGAATGTCTGGATGCATCACTTTCGCTCAGATCCCTGAGGATCTAAGAAGAAAACTAGATGACAAGAGCAGGAAAACGATTTTCATCGGCTATTGCCAAAATCACAAGGCATACAAGCTCTACAATTTGGATACCAAGAAGGCATTCACCAGTAGAGATGTCATTTTTGTGGTAGACTAGTCCCTCAACCACAAAGGGAAAGCTACTGATAATTCCGACTCACGGATCAAGCAACCAGTCAATTCCGATCCAGAGAATCAATTGCAGAATCTCGACGCTAACTCGGACGATGAATCAGAACCTCAACGAGTCAACCCACATCGGAGGACCGAAGTTCAACCCAGATGGTTGAACATGTCCAGACAGCCTCAATTCAAATTTATGGATGATCCATCCTGCTACTTCATGCAAGAACCAAACACAGTTGCTGAGGCGATGTCTACTCCTGATGTTGACCAGTGGAAAGCCACAATGGACACCAAATTCGATTCTCTTATGGAGAATAAAAAATGGACACTCACTGAGCTGCCAAAAGACCGGAAACCAATTCCATGCAAATGGATATTCAAGGCAAAGTACGACGTTGAAGGAAGGCTAAATCGTTACAAGGCCAGGCTAGTCGCGAAAGGCTTTTCCTAGATTCCAGATCTGTATTATTCAGAAACCTTCAGCCCAGTCGTCAAACATGTGTCGATCCACCTACTCCTCTCCTTTGCAGCCACGACAGACCTTGAAGTCCACCAGATGGATGTCCAGACTGCTTTCCTCAATGGAACCATCGAAGAGGAAATCTACATGATGCAACCAGAGGGATACGAACTCAATGGCAAGCAACAACACCTTGTATGCAAAATCTACAAGGCGCTCTACGGGCTGAAACAGTCACCTAGAGCCTAGTTCCAGAAGATCAACGCATTTATGATAGCGAATGGTTTCATTCCAAACTCAGCAGACTATGCTAGCCCAGGAATACAAGATGACTGACATGGGTCCAGTCCACTATTGTCTCGGAATCCAAATTCAACAAGATCGACCCAAAGGACTGACCTTCATCAATCAACAACGATATCTCAACAACGTGGTGGAAAAGTATGGAATGGCCAACTGCAAATGTAGTCTCTTTCCACTCGACCCTGGACTAAAGCTATCAAAGGAATAGTCTCCTCAAACAGAGGCAGAAAAGGAGGAGATGAAGCGCTATCCATTTCAATCCATCATCGGCTCACTGATGTACGCAATGATCTACACGCGACCAGACCTTGCATATTCGATTAGTACACTCAGCCAGTTCTTGTCAAATCCAGGCATAAAAAGCGTTTATACAACCAAGGCCCAATCTCATAGAACAGCCGGAAGCAGACCTCAGTTGCATTATCATCAACAGAATTCGAATACATAGTTGTCACAAATGCAACCAAAGAGGTGATCTGGCTTAAGCAACTGCTTGCAGACCTCAATCTTGCACAACCACGTCTGACAACAATCTATTGTGACAATCAAAGCACAATAGCGCTATCTCTCAATCCGAGATGTCACTCTCGAAGCAAACATACAGAAATCAGGTATCACTACCTTAGAGAGAAAGTGCACAGTAAGGAAGTAGTATTGATTTTCTGCAAAACCAATTCCATGGCAGTAGATTACTTCACAAAGGCTCTATCAAAGGAGCAACAACTCAGATTTAACGATATGTTGAATTTGAAGATCAAAGTTTTTCAAGATCCACATTAAGGGGGAGTGTTAGATTTCTTATGCCTCCGTTGCGCTCACGACCACCATTTTATGACAAATTTAGGAGATAACATTGTGCAAACTTTAGCCTCAAGTTACTCTTTGGAGTGCTACACAGATTATTACATTCTATTGGCTACATTTATCATTGTCTCATCTTGACCATCGGTGACAATGTAAGGCTAGTATTAGAGATGTAGCTTGCACATTAGATAAGGGTTTGGAGAGAAATCTTACCCTCCATACTTCATGTAAATAGGGATTAGCCCATTTATTTTCATTATTAGAATAGAGAGAGTTTCTTTCATTGCTCTTTTCATTTGTTGTATTGTGGAGGGACAATAGGAACGGAGGAGGAGGCTATTGCTTCATGAGCTAGTATTGTGATCTTTGTTATGTAATGTGTATGGGCATATGAATTAAAATTATTGGTATGTTGTTGATCATTTGTAGAGCTCTTGTAAAATGCTTGAATAGAACCTTAAAGATCTTGGTGATGTAATGAAGCTATAGTGTGATATTGTGGCTCATTGCATTTTGTAGTCTTCAAGTAGAATCAAGCTTGGTGCTTATGCTTCTTGTTGACAAATTTTAACATGCCATCAGAGCTTTCTTAAGGCTTCATTAAGCTTTCATATAGGTCATTTTGAAGGAATTTTCATTTTTTTTCAAAGAAGAGTCAAACCGGAATCCAAGCTTGAGAATTATTAACAATAGAAGTGCAAGATTTTACATTTGGTGTGCTTGGAGGTGGAGATACTTTTGGTAGGAGGCAAAGGTAAATCTAAAAGCTAACTTCTTGTGCAGGTCATTTGGAGGCTTTTTCAAGTCATGAGGAAGATTTTCTCAAAGTTGGAAAGAGCTACAAGGAAGACAACAAATGGAACATCAAACTAGTCACATTGCATTGCCAAAACAAGCATTGTGCTTGGTGTTTGAGGCTTGGTGGTGAGGACCATTGGTTTTTTAGTCAATCTCTTTTTTTCTTTGCTATTTTGCAGGCCATTTGAAGTGAAAAAGGTGGTGGTGGCTGATGTTATGAGTATTTGATGCATCCTAAAGAGTCAAGAAGAGCCATATGTTGAAATATGAGGTAGAAAGGTAAGAAGGACATTATCTTAAATCAAGAGGCCTATTGGAGGCTATTCATCAATTTCAAAACCTTCGTTGAGGTTTATAATGTTTATTAAGAAAGTTTTGAGAGCTCAAATTTGAGATCAAGTCATGTTATGTGCTTCTCCAAGTGTAGACTAGCTAGTTCTCATGTGTCAGAAAGTTGGATGCTATGTTCTACATTGTTTAATACATAAATGCTTCTTGGTTTCCAAGGGGAGGCTCGAACCTGAGACCAAAGAAACTTCGGATTTAATATATAAATGAAAAGACATTAGTTGAAATCTCATTTCATACCAAAACTTGTTGTATTTGTTATGTTTTGCAATCCACACAAAGGCCTAAACATTCAGGTTTATGTGATCTACTTGTTACAAATCTACTCGAGTCATTCAAGATGTCTTATTCTAGTTTTATGTTTAGAAGTTTCGATAGGCTTACATCTTCAAATTATATCATTTGGAGGAAAAATATGAAGTCACTTCTTATTGAACATAGTATGATGAATATTGTGCTTGGGATTGAGCCTCATCAAGTGCAAGACTTTGCAAGGTATGAGAGTAGAGCTAGAAAAGCTCTAGCATGCATAAGAATGAACGTTTCAAATGACCTCATATATGAAGTAAGGTGTGCTACATCAACAAAGACTTCATGGATCAAGGGGCATCAAGAAAAGATCAAGGATCATAAAGGAAGGTTGTACTTACTCTCATGAAGGTGACATTTCTCAAGACCAATATGTACATTGTCATGAGAATGTTTGTTATGGTTTGAAGCATAGAGAGAATTTAATGAAAGCCATCATAGTTAGTATAGAAAGAAAAAAAACCTAAAGGACAAAATTGTGATACTGCTTTTGAGCGCGAGGAGATGGCTAGAGAAATGACAAGAGGTATTGTGCTCCAAAGTGATATCGTAGAGTTCATATCATTTCGAGTGCGGGGGAGAAAATTAAACAAAAGAAAAAAGCGGCTGCACTCCAAAGCGATATCAAGAAAATATCAGTTTTTAATGTAGTGGGCGGAGGTAGAATTATGAAAGTGTGCTTGAAACCGTTATTCGGACATTTTTTGTCTCAAAGTTTTGCGATAAAAAAGAATCTGCAAAGCATGAAGAGAAGTGAGGAGAGTGCACATGATTATGGACTCAGAATCAAGTCTCTAAATAGGGAGGTGGCTTCCATTGGAGAGAAGATTCAAGATGGAAAGCTTGTACAAATTGTTCTTAATGGTCTAGGAGATGACTTTGCAAATTTGGTTCAAAGTTTTGCCATCCAAGACACTTTGCCATCTATTGATAAGCTCCATAGTGTGCTTGTGACTGAAGAGTGTAGGATGCTCCACACCAAGGCAAGAATGAGTTCATTGTCTTTGTAGGATGGAGATGAGTTGGTCTACTCTTAGAAAGTGGTTTGGATGTCCACTTTAAGCATGGTGTTTGCTTCATCTTGAAGAATGATGTTTGTATTGCAAAGGGATTTAAACATGGAAGATTGTTTAAGTTGGAAGCTAGTGTTGCTTTTGAAAGAATGAGCTTGGCAAAGGAGGAGATCACTCTAGAGGAGATCTTGGCAAAGTGTGATCTTGCTTGCATTGAGGAGGAGCATCAAAAGGAGGAAGATCTTGAGGATCAACCTCAAAGCATGAGAGTTCCAAGGGAGTCCTCAATGACAATGGCCGAGTCATCAAATTGCATGCAAATTGTCCATTCAAGTGTGCATCTTGCAAGGGTGGTGAGCATTGGAGAGTCTACTATCTTTGAAATGGAGACAATTTCTTTATTTGAATTTTTTGCACTTGTGAATGGTGGCGCCCTGCCACGTGTCTTCATTGAAAACTGACACCTATCATCTCGTATAAATCATTATGGCACAATAATTGCCAGCACATGAGAAGGTCGAAGTGTAGACACGTGTCAACTAATCATTGGTGCACGTGGATATCATACCCAAAAAATGACAACCCGCATGTGTGGCACCATCGACAATGTAGAAAATCAACATCTACTTGTTGAAAGAAATGCAAACTCAATAAGATCTTACATCAAATATATGATAAAATGAAGTTGTTGTTCATACAATAACAGTAAGGTATTGTATTTCACACGTGTGGATCCAATACATAACATAAAATTGCATTCTACACACAAGATTGCAAGATATCATCACTATAGTGCACCAATGGATAGATGAACCCAAGAAAACTCGTGTATAAGCATGAAATGAGACAAGAGAGACAGAATCATGTTCTCCCACACTTGTACACTATTTATAGCAGCAGTTAACAATAATATTCCAGCTTGGCTAACCACTAAGGGGACATGTTGTATTAGCACTATCTATGATACAAAATAAAAGACATGGATGTATATCTTGTGGTCCATATCAAGTAATCAAAACAACTATGGAAGGGCTTCTGAATCTATGGAATCCTATGCTTTTTGCCAAAGAAAAATATTGTGTCCCATTTTAATGTGGATAATGCATGACCACCCAAATTTGAGCGAATGTTTTGGTCAATTGATTACAAGTTCATGTATCTATATTTTAATGTTTTACGGATAATCCTTTAGTAAAACAGCCACTTGCACCAAAACATATGCTCAAAAAAATGTGAGTGAATCAATATAAAAACACATTATTGATGCTAAACACATCCTCCCCACAAAAGAATAGCTAGAAAGATAAATAAAAAAAGACTAATGTGCAAAAGTGGAAAAGGATGGAAGATTATATTTTGCTCCAAGAGCACCTCAATTCTTACTAGAGAATAATTCCAGTGTGTGCAATCAACTATTTGTGAAATGAAAACATGTTTTGCTCTTTGAGCCTCAATCACTCTGAAAGGAGTTATCCTGATTATAGTATTTAGAAGCCACTAAGAATTGCCACTTGTTAGATGATCCCTAAATGTCGGAATGCAAGAGAGAAATCTGAATATTGACCAAATGACATAAAAATGGATCCAATGCAAGTAGCTAGTCATTTGGGGGTCTAAATGGATAATGCTTCTTGGTATTTAAGGGGAGGCTATAACTTGGGACCAAATAAATTTTGGATGCCAAGCTAACCAACTAACTGAGACCCCAAGTTTGCTATAGCATCAATAGGTACCCTAATTAACATCTCCATAACCCTGGCCAACTTTGGCATTACATTCTTGAGGTGAACCAATACTTCCTTTAAATGGTCATGCACTCCTCATATGACTTGTCCATAGAGCAAAAATTCTATTCAGAGGACTTTGCTTTGAATATTATCTATGAAAAATATCTGGGCCTTGCCCTGATATGTAACAGAAAATGTGATGCTCCATGCTTGGTGCAGTGCAGCAGTAGCTTTTAGGCATAGAAGCAACATAATACCAACCCTCATCAACCAAACCTGCATGGTTGCATGCAGAGAGGATATTAAGAAGGCTGATATCATCCAGATTTAACCCTTCCCATTGCATATGTCCAATAACTTGAAATGTCAAAATTTCATTGCCATGCCATGCATAAGCTGCAGCCAAAGCATTCCAAGCAACCAAATCCCGTTCATAGATTTTAGAAAACATGCTATGAGCATCCTTTATGCTCCCACACCGTCCATACATACTCACAAGGGCGCTTTCTACTTCGATGTCTGATTCTAATCTATTTTGAAGAATGTGTTCATGGATAAGCTTGCCCTCTGCCAGACATGCCAAGCTAGCACATGCATCTAAAATGCTCAAAAAAGTTATTTTGTCTGGTTTCATACCTTCTTCCTGCATATGTTCAAAGTGTTTAAGTGCCATGCTTCCCTTATCATACTGTGCAAAAATTCCAATCATTGCATTCCAAGAAACAACATCACGTTCAGGCATGTTGTCAAAAACTTCTTGAGCATCTCTCAAACTACCACACATGCCAAACATGGAAATTAGTGAGTTTCCCACAACAATGTCTGTTGCAAACTTGCTTTTCAGAATAAGGGCATGAAGTAGCTTTCCCTCTTCTAAGTATCCTGGGTTTCTACATGCATTGAGGACAGTAATCAAAATCACCCTGTCTAGTGTGATGCCTTCAGACTGCATCTGCCAGAAAAGTCTCAGAGCAGCAGTGCAATTCCCATTGTCAGAATACACTGCAATCATAGTGGTCCAAGTTACAACATCCCTATGAGAAATTTTGTCAAAGATTGCACGTGCATCATCTACGCCTCCACACTTCCCATACATATTTACCAAGGCAGTTCCTACGCCTACTTCCAACTGTAATCCACTCTTGACTATAGAATTATGGATTACTTTTCCCTCTTCAAGAGCTGTTGCTGCAGCACATGCATTGAGGATAGTTGCCAAAATGGTCCCAGTTGGTTCAATTCCATCCAGCTGCATCTGCCCAAGCAATTTGAAGCCACGTTCGTCAAAAGCAAGCTGGATATGAGCAGTAATCATGGCACTCCACGAAGCCGTATCTCGATTCGGCATTTGCTCAAATATCCTGATTGCATTGCCCACACTCTTGCACCTGACATACATGTTTAAAAGTGCATTCTCAACAATAATATCTCGCTCTAATCCACTTTTATTAAGATAAGCATGAATCGACTTTCCATAATTAAGGGCGTCGGGTTTCACACAACCATTAAGCATGCTCACCAAGGTGACCTTGTCCGGTTTTATCCCATCCTGCATCATCTTCTCAAACAGCTCAAACGCTACTTGAAGCTGGCCATGACCAGCATATGCTACAATCATGGCAGTCCAAGAAACAACATCTCGTTCAGGCATTTCATTAAAAACCCTACGAGCATCCCCCATCTCTCCGCATTTCGCATACATCTTCATAAGACACGTTGCAAGACAATTATCAAAATGTAAGTTGGAATCTAAAATAAGTTTATGGATGTGCTTGCCCTCTTCCAAGGCTTCCAGACTTGCACAAGCTTTCAAGAGGCTCATGAACGTGACCTTATTTGGATCGACACCACTCGCAAGCATTCTTCTAAAAAGTTGAATGGCTGCTCTTCCATATCCGTGGTCTGAATACGCCGTAAGCATCGCGCTCCAAGAGAAAACATTATGTTCAGGGATTGTGTCGAACACGGCTTTCGCATTCTCCAGACTATCACACTTAGAATACATGTTAATTAGGGCAGTTCCTATACGAATATCGGAGAGCAATTCACAGTTAATGATTAAGGCATGAATCCGCTTACCCTTTTGCAGTGCTGCAGAACTGGCACATGCCCTAAGCAAGCTCATGAAGGTGATTTTATTCGGCCTGACGCCTTTTCGCACCATCTTTTCAAAGATACGCAGCGAGAGGGATGCATACCCTGGAATAGCATATGCCGAAATGAGAGAAGTCCAAGAGGCCACATCTCGATCCAGCATCGCATCGAACGTGCCTTGAGCATCCTGCAGACTGCCACACTTTGCGTACATGTTAATGAGGAGGTTGCAAAGAAGTTTATCATTTGCATAGCGGCTTTTTCTGATGCAGGCATGGAGTTTCTTGCCCTCATCCAGAGCCTTCAGCTTGCTGCACTCTTTCAGCCAAAAAGCATAAACCGACCGATCCACTTCCACCAGATTAGGGTTATACAAAACCTTCAGAGCATCATTGAGACTTCTGCGTTCCCTGACAGTGATGCTGGGGTTTGTTTTCACACAGTCTGTGAAAGCGGTGTTGGTTGCACAGCAACAAACGAAGCCATTTCCAAAAGGCCGCAATATAAAAGAGACCTTTCCAAAAGGCCTCAGCATTTCATGCAGCTGCAACCATCTTCTCACATCCTCATATTTACAATTGGAATTGAAGATTCACAATCCTCAGTGCTAAATGTAGCATGGATCTTCATGATTTCACATTTTGGAGGATCTAACTCATCATAGTATTGTGATGATTTCATCTTCTAGCATCCTCATATTTACAATTGAAAATTCACAATTTCACAATCCTTAGTTTTGAATGTAACATGGATCTTCATGATTTCAGGATCTAACTCATCATAGTTAGCTGATGATTTTGTCTTCTCAAATCCTCAACTTTACAATTGAAGATTCACAATTTCACAATCCTTAGCGTTGAATGTAGCATGGATCTTCATGATTTAGATTATCTAACTCATGATATTAAGTAGATGATTCTCACATCCTCGTATCAATCATGAGTGCTCAATGTAACATGAATCTTCGTGATTTCACATCTTGGAGTATCTAACTCATAATATTAAGTTGGTGATTTCATCTTCCCACATGCTTTGTGTGCTACCTTGGATCTTCATCCTGATTGGGTTGTCTTTCAATTCAAGTGGATGTTTCAAACGCTTTCAATTACGTTTCTCCAGGGGCCATTCTCCAAGAACTTCGTGTAGCTCACGATCCCCACTTGCTCAGCTCATTCAGTTTGTTCGGTCTTTTTATTCCATGGATGCGTCTTTATATTTCAGTCATGCTTCTTGCTCAGGTGATGTTTCAGTTATCTCTTCTAATGATGGTACCATGCAAGGTGACCCCTTGGGTGTTCCTCTCTTTGCTTTGGCACAGGTTCGAGCATTGCAAGCTTCTTCTGTTGCTTTTCCATCCTGTTTGTTTTCCTCTATTACTGATGACACTCATATTGTGAGACCTGCTAACGATGTCATTCAGCTTTCCTGCATTTCTCTCAACAACTCTCAGCTTTGGGTCTCACTGTAAGTGTGTCGCTTGGGGTCCTCGGGGCTCCCTCCTGAGCCCCCTTTACATGCAAGCCAATACTCCGGTTGATGGCATTCAAGCACTCGATATCCCTATAGGTACCTTTGACTTTGTGTCTTCTTCTGTGCGGGACACTTTGGACGCACATGTTCACCACACTGACTTGCTACGAAAGCTTGGCAATGCTCAAGTTGCTCTAGGGATTCTCACTCAATGCTTTGCTCAACGGCCAAGTTATATTCTACGATGTGTTCCTCCCTCTCCAGATGTTTTAACTTTGTTGTAGGATTTAGATAACACTTTATCAGATATTTTGGATCGCTTGATGGGTCCAAGAACCTTTCATATTCTCGATGGTCAGTTCGTTAAGGGACAAGTCTCACTTCTGCTTCTTCCGTAGGTGTTGGTCTTATTTGCACATCTTCCATTGCTTCAGCTATTTTTCTAGGGATCTCTCGGTTTGAGCAAGGCAACTAGCCCATTCTTCTTGATTCAGTAACTCATGTGGAAACGGACAATCTTCCTTTCTAATTGCATCGTGCTTAACTCATGTTCACAAGAACAAGTTAGATATTATCTCTGTAATTTTGTATATATACACACAACAAATCAAAATAAGCAAGAGCTATGAGAATTAGGGTTCAAGTAAGAACTCGATTTTATTAGGTTATCTAACTCCTTAGAATCAGATATCAAGAGAGAGTGATAATAATTCAACAAGATAGAGAGATTGTTTCATTTGTAATAAACATAGTAGGATCATAGTGCTTAGCGGACAACTACTATGAACCATTATCAGTCACAAGATTTCTTTTTTCGTGATCTGATAATTGTATTACAATAGTTTAATTACAGTTTCTCTATTTTGATTTACATGCATTAGCATTGTCGAATGCTTGCTTATCCTTTTCTCTTTATGTATCTGATATCATCGCTCCATCGATTGACCTAGAATATCTGATGCGAAGATTGCACGACTGTCACAAATGCCTAACTTTTTGCTCTCTTCATGGTTGTCTAAGACACCTATTTAGATATTCTACTAATCAGACAAATGATCTAAGTAATTGTCTGAATTTAAGTAGTTCGATTCGATCTTTATAATATTTCATCTTTGTTTGGGAGATAAGCTCAGTTCGGGCTCACACCCCGCTGCGCTATCAAGCCTATCCCCCAACATCCAATGGGCAAGTCCATGGTTGGGACATATATTGGATGAGAGTGTTAATAGCATATTCATTATCTAAACATGTGCAAATCATGGCATGTATTAGAGGACTTATCATTGTATGATAAGGGTACTCTATAATCCATTTAATGCCTTGGTCTGTGGACATTGCTTTGTGACAACTTTAATCTTGGATCCATAGGAAAATTCACAGACTTGAGCTTCACAAAATTGTACTTGTGAAAAAGATTATAAATGTACCTTTGTTGACTAGTAAAGATTAGTGTCTTAAACCTAATTTTATGAATTTAGGTACAAGTGTGCCTCTCAAAGATCAATCATCTCAAACTCGTTTGATCGCATTCTCTTGGCATCTTTTAGTAGCTCGATGTTATCACTGAAGAGTAAAGAATCATTAACATATAATATAATAATGATAAAAGATTTGTCAAATGCTCTATGGTTGACATTGGAGTCAATCAAGCTCGAAGTAAATCCATTTTGAATCAAGAATGTGTTGATCCTATTGAACCATGATTACTTGAGTCCATAAAGAGCTTTATGGAGCTTGCATATCATGTGCTCCTTATCCTTAGCTCATAGCCTTCGGGTTGGTATAAGCCTATCTATTGCTCCATGACATCCATTGGATAGATTTTTAGATCTACTATTCCTATATATGATAATAGTAGTCTAATAGAAGTATGCTTCATGATAGGACTAAAGGTTTCTAAATAATCAGCATTTGAAATTTTTGAAAATCATAGTGACACCAAAAGTCTCTCCTTCTTTCTATCTACACTATCATAAACCTACTTATATTATTCTTCTACTAGGCAACTCGATGATTATCCATTTGTGATTCTTTAAGATAGATTGATATTCTCTATCCATATCATCTCTTCATGCCTCTACATCAAGTTGCTCCATTGTCTATTTGAGAATAGTCGGATCCTTAGAAATAAAATTTTCAAATCTATAAGTGAATCCTTCTGGTGGAGTCCGCACCCTTGTAGATCTTCTTGGATTGACAAGTTCAAGTACTTCTTGTTGAGATTGCATGTGTTGGACAAGTTATTCTTCTTCTAGTTCACTCTCAAAAGAGTGTATTCCTGCAAGACCTATTTTAGGCAATTGCGGTTCAAGTGTACTAGAAGTAAGAACGTTAGACACCTCAATATGGATTTTGTCTTTACCCTTCACATTCAAGAATTGATCTTTAAAAAAAATCACATCATTCATTACAATAATTTAGTCATTTACAAGGTCATAAAATTTTTAGGCTTTATGATTAGAAGGTTATGCAACCAAATGCTCTAAGATTAAGTAGAATTTGCTTCTTACCAGTCCATACTTCATGTGGTGTCTGTTTTGATAGACTTTTTGACTAAATCTTTTTTGTGTGTAGTTAAGCTACGTAAATGTAAGCACCAAAACAAACCAAAAGTAAAGAGAATCCAAAGCAATTCTCTAGCTACTGAAAGAGATGTGTGTATCTGTCATTCTCAAAACAACTAGTCAATATATACATGAAGTCATTTCTTTTGAGGCAATCCTACATGGCAAGGCTATCGCTGACATGAGCAAGTCCCAACATGTGTGTCGTTGCGAGGCACATGCATGACATATGCACCTAATGTTGAGACAAGTGTACACTGACAAAAATAGAAAATATTGTACCAACACAACATACTTAAGCTTCCATTTCTAATATTGTCCCCAAAGCTTAAGTATGTTCTCAATGTCATAAACAAAAGCTTATCTCTAAGCACATCAAACCTGTCCTTACTCAAATGTTTCGTAAGGATACCAGCTATTTGATTTACTACAATAATGTACTATTTTAACTTCATTACTATGCATGTTCACACTTTTTGTCTTGTAGTAGTCAAATAGTTAAGGCTTCTCAATAATGAATTATATTCAGTTGCATCAAAAAAATCGCTATCATCTTACTTTGAAAGCTTTATGCCAATTTCAATAGAAATAGATAATACCTTACTATCTTCCATGCAAAATCCCTTGAGTGGTTTAGCAACATACTTTGTTTGAGTAAGCGCAATTCCTTGATTGCTTTGCCAAACTTTCACACCCAAACAGTAGTGCATTATGTGCAAATCTATCATATCATACTCTTGAATAGATTTGACTTGACTTTCTTCACCAAGCTATTATTACTGCTAGTAATGATTGAAATCATCCACATAAAATGCAACCAAAAATATAGAACCATCCCTGACAAGTGTGTACAAGTTGCAATCTGATGTAGTACGTATAAAATCCCGACTTATAAAATATTGATCAATGCATCCATGCCATGTATGAGGAGCTTGCTTCAGACCATACAAAGCTTTATGCAATTGCATACCTTTGTCTCCTCTCCCTATATCACAAAGCCATCAGGTTGCGCCATATCTATTTCTTCATCTATAGTGCCATTTTAAAATCCATCTAATAAACTTTCCAACCAAACTTAGCTGCTAGGGAAAACAAAAGTAGTCAGCCAGCAAGGTGCGAATAGATTGATGCTTTACCACTGGAATGAAGGTGTTAGTGTAATCTATTCCATAGACTTGCTCAAATCCTTTTACCACCAGTCGAGCTTTCCATTTGGATATTGATCCATCTGGCTTAAGCTTTAGCTTAAAGATCCATTTAGAGTCAATAGGCTTTGTACCTATAGGAGGATTAACAAGACTCCAAGTCTTGTTCTTTATCAAGGAATGGTACTCAGCATCCATGGCAGCTTTCCATTCGTCTACATTGGGCATTGACAGTGCTTTTACAACAGTGGCAGATTCATCATGAATGATAAACGCCTGAGGGACAAAACGATTAGCTTGTTGTCGTTGTCTTGCAGACCTTCGAACTGCAGGTGCTTGAGTGGATGTTTCTCCTGGGTGAATGACAGGGACGGCTTCAGCTTGTGGTTGAACAGTCGTGGGTCTGGGCCCATCGATGGTGAGTGGAGCTGTTGGGACAAACTCCTGCATTTGAACATTTGTAGGTTGATGCTCATTGATGGTGAATGGAGCTGCTATGATAGACTCATGCATTGGCTGTTTCTGCTTAAAATCGTGGAATTTGTCTTCAATGAAGACAATTCCTCAAATTAGACGGTATTTGAGCATATTAGAGACATCCAAATACATGTAAGTGTTTCAAACTTGGTTTGTAGCTGTAGTAGGCTTCAAATGGTGTCTTAGAGTCGACTACCTTCGTGCTGGAATAATTTTGCAGATAGCAGGCCGTAGAAATTGCTTCAGCCCAAAAGTTCTTGGGTAGTTGAGCGTTGACAGTCATGGATCGTGTAACTTCCAACAGTGTTCGGTTCTTTTGCTCAGCTATGCCATTCTGCTGTGGGTTGTAGCTGGCTGTGAACTGTTGGTGCATGCCACATGATGATAAGTAGTCTGCCATTTCATTTGATAGGTACTCTCCCTTGAATCAGACCGTAGGGCCTTGATTATTTGACCAGTCTGATTCTCAACATATTGCTTGAATTCTTTGAAGCAATTGAATGCTTCTGGCTTGTTCTTTATGAGCATAATTCTGGTGAACCAAGAGTAGTCATCAATGAATGTGATAAAATATAGAGCTTGTTTGACCCAAGGAGGGTATGCTCACATAAGTCACTGTGAATCAGTGATAGAATGGAGTTCATTCTCCTGGCTTGTCCTCTTGAAAATTTTGTTCTAGGTTGTTTCCCTAGTAGACAATTTTCACAGACAGTCTAATTAGGTGTGGTGATAGCATTGATATTCATATTCTTGACCATTTTGTTATGATGCATGTACAAGATTGAACGCATGTTTAAGTGACCTAGTCTTTGATGTCACACATGAGCGTTAGAGTTACTCATAGTAAGTGCATAATCGTGACTCAAGATATACAAGTTTCCTTCTCTATGTGAAGAGAGGATTTCATTAGAATTCCCATCAAAAATAGTACATCGACTAGCAGTAAACAAAGCTCTATAGCCTTGATCAGTGATCTTGCTAATAGACAATAAGCTCTTTGTTAATTTGGGTACATAGAGTACACCATTTAACTGTTTAGTGATGCCGTCAGGGAACTGAAGTCGGACAGTGCCTTGGCCTTTGACTTTGTGGGAGCTTGAGTCGCCAAAGAAAATGTACTTTGAGTCCGTTGTTGTGAGAGTAGAGAAAAGGTTCTTACAAATGGTGTCATGTGTTGTGAAGCACCTGAATGAACATACCATTGACAAGCATCTCTACTTGGTTGGTCTTGTATCATTAGTGCCTTGTCATCCTCTTGGGAATCTTTGACAGCATCAGAACCTCCGTCTTGGTGCTGCTGCATCTTCTTCCTCGTTTCATTGTGCTTGAGGATACGACAATCCTTAATGTCGTGGTTTGATCTTTTGCAATATCTACAAAAGTGTTTGGTCTTGGATGGCTGTTGCTGTCTGTGTTGTTGTTGTTGTTGTTGTGTTGAATCTGGCTGCTCTGCCTTTGTCTTCTTGTCCTTGAAGTTCTTATTCTAGGACTGTTGCTTATTTGAGTACAATTCCACTGAATTGATACTCATTGTTGATAAGCTCTTTATCCTGACTTTTTCTTGCAAGAGACTTGTTGTCAGCTTCTGAAGAGACAGCGCAGGAGCATTGCTCAAGAGCAATACTAGGTCGTCATAAGAGGATGGAAGACTGGCAAGAAGAGACATTGTTGAGTCTTCTTTTGATATAGGGGAACCTATTGCAGCAAGTTGATTTAGCAACTGTTTGAACTCGTATAGATGATCACTGACCGAGGTGCCTTCACTCATTTTGAGTGTGAGGACCTTCTTTCTCAGAAAGAGATGACTCGATACATCTGAATATCGTAAATACTTGTTAGGATATCCCACGCTTCTTTGGAGGTGGTGTTGTTTGATACGTGAGCAATCTGAGTGTCTTTCAGATTCAAGGATACAATGGCAAGTGCTTTGCCATCCTTTGCTTCCCATGCTGGGAGCAATTGAAGTTCTGTCGGTTTGGCTATTGAACCGATTAAGATCATCCTCATCTTGAATTTCCACATGTGGAAGTCATCTCCGTTGAATTTGATGATCAAGCGGATCTCTGAGATTGAACCTTCCATTGCAATTGAGTAGCAAACAGAATGAACTAGCTCTATAGAACAAGGAGGTATTAAGTTCTATTATAAATCCAAACTCTAGTAATCCAATAAAGCAAGACTCTGATACCACTTTTGTTGGTTCGTGAAATGGAAATTATTAGCTCTGATACCAATCTGTTGGATGAATGCCAATAGATGAAAGACAATGATGATGAAATAGCAGTGATAACTGCGTTAACAGGATCGTAGATTACTTAAAGAACGGAGGTTGCGAGCTGTTCTTTTTTGTTGAATAAAATTATCAATGTAGGAGTCTGAGACTGCCATGAAAGAGAGATTGTAGAAACGATTAGGCATCTGAGACAGCCATGCAATCCTCTATTGTTGATAACCTGATATGAAGAGAATGTAGAAATAACTTAGGTGTCTGAGACAACCATACATTTCTCTGATAATGATGTTTGTGTAAGAGGAGTGAGAGTTAATTTCATTCAACAAGAATGCAAAGATGTAGAACCATAGCAAATCTGTATAATAAAGTTGTAAAAACAACAATCAGACCACAATACAATTGCAGATAAGTGCGTGATCCTACTTACAGACTCAAATCAATTGCTAAAGTTCGAATCTCTCTCTCTCTCTCTCTCTCTATGATCACTAACTCCGAGGGCTACTGGAAGACCTGTTCTGGTCGTTTGGTCTCTGCTTGATCATCTGATCCTCGATTCAATCTCTCATTTACATATATAACAACTGGAAGATCTTGCATTTTTCTAGTTTTACATTTACAAGATCACTTAACAGCTGATTAACTGACTAATTAGAACAGTTGTTATTAGAGCGTGAGGATGTAGATAGTCTGTACTTGGAATCCTGTGTATTTTTGCATTCGCATTTTTCTTGAAGCAGTGTCGCTTTTGAAAGTGTCTAAAATGGCCTAAAAAATCGATTTAGCACAAGTGTCACAAAAAGGTGGAAAGGCTTAATCAAAAACTGATTCTAGTTTCCTGTCACTGTCCTCCGTTCATCAGCCACATTCAACCTGTTACTTCACACTGCAGACCTTCGCATCTTGCTAAAAGGCACCTTTGCGATTTTAAGGCAGTGTCAATTTTTCAAGGGCAGTGTCATTTTTTCTTAAGGGCAATGTTGCATTTTTAAGGACACCTAGAGATAGTGTCGCTTTTTCCAAAGGGCTAAAAAGACGACAGTGTCACTTTTTCCTGAAGGGCAAAAAGGTGAAAAACCCGATAGTTTTGCATTTTTCCGAAGGGCGAAAAAGCGAAAAACCCGACAGTGGGCCTGAAGACATTTTCTAAGGCATTTGGAGACAATGTTGCTTTTTCTGAAATGCGAAAAATACGACAATGTCCACAAAGTGGGCCATAATTATTTTCTAAGTGTTTTGACTTAGTGTTGTATTTTTCTCATGACCAAAAATTGTGAACTGTGTGACAAAACAGTTCAAAAATACAGATTGTGCAAAAAAGAGGAAAATGCAACAGTCAGGAAAAACAGCAAAGAAAAATGCTAAGTCTTTGAAAGATAGAAACCCTTAGTTTCTACAACAACAAAATGAAGATGAAGCAGCTTTCTTGACAAGGTCGAAGAAAATCAGGATATCGATTCCTGCTACCTAGACTCGGGAGCAACTCAACATATGGCTCACCACAAGGACTGGTTCAAGGACTATCAATCATACACCCACTCTCAAATTGTACAACTTAGTGACAACTCAAAAAATACTATTGAGGGTGAAAGAACGGTCAGGGTTGAATTTCAGAGTTGATGACCAACGTTCTCCACGTTCCAAATCCGACCAAAAATCTGCTCTCAGATAGCAGAATTATAGATTTGGGTCGGAAGGTCGAATTTGACACACAAGGCTGCACAATTTTTGACAAGTCAATGAAAGTCTTAGCTTTCGGAAAAAGAAGTGGCAATCTTTACAAAATCAGCCACTACAATTCTTCTAATTGTCAAGCTCTTTACACTTCCAGTTCTGAATTAGCTGATATGCCTTTGCATTTCAGATTAGGCCATCACAATTGTAATAGGATTCAACAAATGTCCAAACAGAATTTAGTACAAGATATGCCTTTAACTAGCAAATCCGATACTCCATGCAAAAGCTGTATTACTAGCAAGCATACTAGAAAACCATCAATTTCCGAGTCCATACTCCTAGAAATTTGCTAGACCTTGTACACATGGACATTTGTGGCCCTATGCATACTATTTCAACAGGGGGAGCTGTCTACTTATTGACTTTTATTGATGATTCTCTCGGAGGACTGCAACTTACATCTTGAAGAACAAATCAGAGACTTTCAAGTTCTTCATGTAGTTCAAACATCAGCAGAAAATTTGATCCAGAGAAGAATGAAAGCTCTACGTTCTGATGGAGGGGGAGTATTTATCTCCATCGAGCTCAAAGTATATTATAAGGCCAACATAATACAACTACAAACTACAACCAGCTACTCACCTCAGTCCAAAGGTGTAGCTCAAAGGAAGAATCAGACACTCATTGCAAGTTCCAAGAGCATGCTGGCCCATGCCTCTCTTCCAAAGAATTTTGGACAGAAGTTGTTACTATAGCAGCCTATCTACAAAACCGATCCATTACAATGGCATTGAATGGCAAGACACCTTATCAGGTGTGGACATGATCGAAGCAATCACTCAAAAATATTAGAGTGTTTGGATGCAAACCTTTAAATCAAATATCTGTTGATCAACAAAAAAATCCGACCCAAGGATCGAACAGTCAAAATCCGACCCCAGAGTCAAAAAATCCAAATTTTGATTCAAGGGTTAACCAGCAGCAAATCAATTTTCATTGGCTACTCTCCAGATCAGAAGGCATACATACAAGCTCTACAATCTGGACAATCTGCAAGCATTCACGAGCAGAAATGTCACATTTTTGGAAGACCAATTTTTCGACCACAAAGAGAAAAAGCTACAACAGAAATTTCCAACCTTAGGATCGAACGACAAAATTCTGATCCAAGGGTCGAACAGGCAAAATACGACCCAAGGGTCGAAAATCAGAAAATCAATACTGACTCAAAAAATGAGTTAGAATCACAACAGGTCAAATCACATTAGAAGCTCGAATTTCAACCAAGAAGGACAAATCGACCCAAATAGTCTCCACCCTGGTTTATGGATGATCCAGCCTGCTACTTTGTGTAGGAATCAAATACAAATTCTGAGGCAAAATCAACTACTGATGCTGACTAGTGCGAAGCAGCAATGGACACCAAATTTGCATTACTAAATGAAAATGGTTTCTATCCAAAGACTCGAATTTTCATTTAAAGTCTATACCGGATTTTTTCATCAACTCCACTCTTTATGTAGATGATAGTCTACTATTCAGTAACAATCTGAAACTGATGAATGATCTTAAATGCAAGCTAGACTGCAGTTCAAAAAGCATGATAAAGTTCCAGCCAACTGTTGTCACGGAGTACAAAAATTGACCCAACAGAACAAATCTGATGGCAACAGATTACTTCACAATGGCTTTGTCAAAGGAGCACCAGCTTCGATTCAAAGACAAGTTGAATCTGAAGACCAAAGCTTTTCAGGATCCACATTAAGGAGGAGTGTTGTAATTCGATGCTTAGCCTCAAATCCATTTATTAATGAGCATCCTGAAAACTTTACAAAACCTTTTGACCATGCGGATTAGATCGAGGCGGAATTATCCGAGTGTCTTCGACCCTAGATCAGGTTTGATTTTTTCGACCCTAAAAAATGCGATCCTGACTATATTTTCGACCCAATGTAAAATTGATTCTTTGTATAAATTTTGATGTTTTATAAAAATTGATGTTGTCGGTCTAAAAACGGACCCAACGACTTCGCGTTAATAGTCCGTCTACATTTTACATACAATTATAGTTGTAATAACTGTAGAAGAAGTAGTTGTAGATATTTTATAGTATATCAAGATAAGTATCTTCATCAGATTACTTCTTCAAGGATTATGATAATCTTCTGATATTCGGTTACTATAAAAAATTGTAATCAATCAGATCAATCTATATCAGTGTTATCACGCACAACAAGCTGAAGTAACGACTTCATGCAATTGTACTCATTTGTTGATAATAATCAGAGTGCAACTTGTCCTATTGATGTTATTGGTTATTGTGCATTTGTTTGAATCCATCGTTTGAACTATTTTGCTGTTAACTATTGCGTTTTCGATCCACTCATCTAGCTTGCTCCCAACTTCCGCACAACCCACTGATTTCCGACAGATCAGTTATGACACCTATGGACAATAGATTCTTTTTCAAGTTGGGCACATAGAGCACATTTTGGATCATCCACATCTTATCATTTGCTAGCTTAATGGGAATAACTCCAATGCCTTTAATTTGGCACTCTTCACCATTTGTCTGAGCAACCTTGTCACCACCTTCAATCATCTTCAAATGATTTCACGATTGCCATTCATGTGTCTCGTAGCCCTTGAATCTATGTACCAACCATTCTCGTCATTGCATTGTGATGACAAAATAGAAATGAAGGTATTTGTCTAGGCCTATGGTAGTAATAGCATTTACCTTTCTTCTTTCTCTTGCCAAATGACTCCGCTTGATCAGCCAAAAAATTCTTATTCCACTTGTTCTTTTTCTTCTAGTTTCCCTTGCCTTTCACCATCAAGGCTTTGTACTCATTACCCTTGATTTGGCCCTTATATAGTTCTCATCGTTGTCCTTCTTGCAGCATGATCCCGTGTAGTTCTTCAAACAAAGGTAATATTTTCCTTGATGAAGGTTTGAAATGCTTTTCTTAATCCATTTAGGTGAGTTTGAACAATGCTATGCATCTCTTACAACTTCTCCAATGGAATGAAGCTCATCCTATGGCATCTTTATGCGTGTCAAGTAGCTTGTCATATTCTCATTGGGTTCCATCCTGATAGTCAGCATTTTGGTCTTCAAAAATAGAATGCATGAAGGATTTGTGGTCTCTTACTATCTTCTAAGTATGTGCTTGTCGGGGACTAGTAACATCACTTATATGCACTATCACATGGTCCTTGACAGACAGATTGATAATGGTGAGAGATCTCCTCGTCTTTTTGTTGTATGCCTGTACTTCAGCTTCTATCATTGGATGGGCTTCTTCACCAGTAATGACCTGTGAAAATTGTCAACATTTCCTAGCTAGTTTGAGGCCTAAATTGGCTAAAATTGTAAATAGTTTTGGTTCTGGAGTTTCACACGTGTGAACCAGGCCACAATGTTTTTATTTACTGTAATTTTTCAGTATGATGAAGTGTCAAACTTCATACCCTTCAAAATGAGACCATTTTGATGTATTTTGGTCATATAAGCCATTTTTAGCTATTTTTCCTATATAGGGAATATCTAGGGTCAAGTACCTTCTAGAGAGAGGAGAGAGAGTCATCTTCCTCATCCATAAATAGTAGGGAAGTCGTGGAGAACAGGTTGGAGAAACCTTTTGTATGCTTCATTGAGATCAATAGATCATTGTCATTGTTTCTTCCTCCATTGAGAGCATTGTTGTGTGTATTGTCTTCAAGCTATTGTGTATGATCTTAGGTGCTTTCCAAAAGTGATAGGCTGATGTATTATGGACTGTATAATGCTATTTTGGGCCGCACTTGATGTTTATGGAAGTTTCCATTTGTGATAAATGCTTTTTGATCAAGTTCTTTGCATTCTAGGTAGCATAGAATGTGTTGCCAATTCCTAGCTTATGTAGTTTGGAGTGCAAGCATTCAAGCCAATGATCTTGGAGTTTAGATCCACTTAGGATCTGTATTTTTCACATGGTATCAGAGCTGGTTGGCTTCTATTTACAGTAAGTATTCCATTTTTGGTGATATTTGGATGTTTGATCAAGTTCTAGCATGATTTTGCATTGCTTTGTTGATCAAATCTTACTAACCTTTGTTTTGTGAGTTGAACTTGTGGATCAAAAGCATATTTCAGGTCTATTGAAGATCAGAGGCTGAAAAGAAACTATTTTGGATCAGATCATAACACCTAATCATTTGTGATTGTGAGGCTTGTGCATATTCAATACTAACAATGTTCTTTTCAATCCTATTGTTGACAATCTCCATTCTTGGATGAACACTCTCCTTAAGTGGATGAAACTTCTCCTTAAGTGGATGACAAATGATCTTTTGAGTGAGTTTTAATTCTCCTAAAGGCTGAGCAAAGCTCCCATTTGGATGAAAGATCCCCTTTTTTGGGTGAACATATTGTAAGCTCCATTGTGAAGAGCATATTGTAAAGATTGTCATCAATTTTGGCATAAATTTTGGTGTACTTTGTTGAGCATGTAAGTAACTCTCCTTATGTAATTTGATTGGAGCATTTGCTGGAAGGTGTTAACCATTATGCAAGTGTGTTTTCAGGTTCTTAACAGGTTGAGGAACATTCTCATGTGAAGTGATCTTAGATCTACATCTAAACACCAAGATTTGACAAGATAGTGAAGCTAGTCTTGTGATTCACTAAGTGTGCTCATTCATTCACCTCTAAATCTTGTATTTATCACTTGCTGGAGTTTATAAACTTTTAGAAGTGTGGTTTACATGTGGTTTTACAGGTTGAATCAATATCTTAGTGTGTTGATCATATGTTGATCAAGTTTGTTCATTACTAGGTAATCTTGGCATCCTAGTTTTGGGTATTTTCTAAGAATGCAAGTAACTCTTCACACCATAACTTGATTTGGTCACTTGCTGGAAAGTTTGAGAGCTTAAGCAAGAGTGTGTTCAGGTTGGTTTGATTTTGTAATCCATTCTTAGTGTGTGCAAAGTGTTGCATGTGTTTCAATCTTCCTTTCTATGCTTGGAAACCATCTAGGTTCAAGATAGAAGTGTTTTAGGGTCCTAAATCTTCATAGATCTCTTTATCTATCATTTGTTGAGAGAAAAGTGAGTGCTAAGTGCTTTAGGACAGAACCTAAAAGTTGAAGAAACATTAGAATCATGGCTTCCAATGGTGGGATCATGCTAGAGTCTAGTGAAAGGTCGAGTTCATCAAACTACTCTACTTGGAAAGTGAGGATGGAGTCCTTACTTGAGTTGAATGAACTCATGGACATAGTTGCAGAAATTGAAGAGAGACCTCTCACACTTCAAGAGCAACAAAGGTTTGATAAGAAGGCCAAAAGGGCTCTTCATATCATTAAAATGAATGTTACAAATGAACTTCTCAAGGAAGTTGGAAAGTGTCAAAGTGCAAGTGAGGCATGGAATGCCTTAAAGAAGCTCTTTGAATCAAAGTCCACATCTAGGGTATTGACCCTAAGGAGACAAATATTTTCTAGTAGGCAAAGAGAGGGTGAAAGTGCTCATGCATTTATCTTGAGAGTTAAGTCCCTAAGTGATGATTTAGCATGCATTGATGAGAACATAAAAGATGGTGAAATAGTCCAAGTTATGTTGAATGGTTTGCTAAATGAACATGCTAACCTTGTGCAAAGTTTTGCCATTCAAAGAGTCTTGCCAAGTGTGGTTGACTTGCAAGAAATCTTATTGGCTGAAGAACATAGGTTGCAATCAAAGCTTGATGGTGCATCCTTGCAAGGTGGAGGTGAAGAGGCTTTCTTCACAAAAGGCAAATTCAAGGGCAAAGGTAAAGGCAAAGGGAAATGGTCCAAAGGTGGTAACTTTGATCATGATGATCACTCTTCCTCTTCCTCTTCTACTAAGAACAATAAGTCAAAGTTCAAGTGCTTTTATTGTGGGATAAAAGGTCATTTTGCAAATGAATGTTATAAGAAGAAAAGAGAGCAAGGAGAGAGGCAAGGAAATCTTACAATAGATGAGGAAGAACATAACACATGTGAATCACTTGTTATGACTTCAAGTTTGTTAGCCAACATAGATGATAATGATCCTTGGTGGATTGATAGTGGAGCCTCATCTCACATGACAAGACATAAGGAATACTTTACATCCTTATTGTCTTATGAGGGAGAAGGTAACATCATCTACACTGCAAATGATGGTCAATGTGACATCAAAGGCATAGGCACTATTCCTATTTCCCTTTCAACAAATAGGAAAGCAAATCTTGAAAATGTTTTGTACATTCCTTCAATCACTAAGAATTTGCTTAGTGTAAGTCAAATGATTGACAAAGGACTTGATGTGGAGTTCATTGGAGATGCATGTTTGATAAGTAAATGTGGATCCTTGATTGCTCAAGGTAGGAGGCATGGTAAACTTTTCAAGCTTGATGCATGTGTGATCTCTAATCATGAAGGATGTATGGCTAGGGAGCAATTGACAAACCAAGAAGTTTGGCACAAGAGGTTGGGCCATCCCAACTTCAAATCTTTGGAGGTAATGGCAAAGAAAGAGCTTGTTCTTGGTCTCCCTAAAAGTCTTGTTGCAAACAATAGTGTTTGTGAACATTGTGCCTTGTCCAAATCTCATAGACTTGCTTATTCTAGATCTACTTCTAGATCTAAAGAAGCTTTTCAACTTGTGCATTCTGATATTCATTCTTCTAGTACAACTAGCAATGGTGGGGCAAAGATGTATGCAACTTTCATTGATGACTTTAGTAGGTATACTTGGATCTATCTTCTTAAAAGTAAGGATGAAGTGTTTGCTGCATTTGTCAAGTTCAAGAATGAAATGGAAAACCAATTCAATACAAAGATCAAATGCTTAAGATCTGATAATGGAGGGGAATACACCTCAAATAGGTTCAAAGACTTTTGTATAGCACATGGGATTAAGAGGGAGATGTCTAGTCCTAGGACTCCACAACAGAATGGAGTGGCCGAGAGGAAGAATAGAACCCTTTGTGAATGTGCCAAGGCAATGAGACTACATGCTAATCTTGCTAAGTCTTTTTGGGGGGAAGCTTTAGCATGTGCTAACTATCTATGTAATAGATGGACAAGTGCTTCCTTGGATGGTAAAACTCCTCATGAGGTTCTTTATGGTAGAAGGCCGAGTGTCAAGCATTGTAGGATCTTTGGATGTACATGTTTTGTCAATATCACACTTGATGATAGAACTAAAGAAGATCCTTCATCAAAGAAGGGTGTGTTTGTTGGCTATAGTGAAGTAAGCAAGGCTTACAAAGTGTACATTCCTTCTACAAAGAAAGTTGTCATAAGTAGGGATGTCATCTTTCATGAAGAGAATGTTTCCAATGTTGTTGATGTTGATGTTGATGTGCCTACTAATCATCATGATGTGCAAGATGTCTTGGATGAAGATGGAGATGCCACTCCAAAGCAAACTTCAAGGAAGACTCAAAGGCAAAGGGCTAAGCCATCAAGGCTAACCTATGATGAAAAAGGAAAGCAAGTGGTGGACAACTCTAACTTTGCTTTTCTTACCTCTTTTGATGAACCAACTTGTGTAGGTGAAGCAATTCAAAAGAAGGAATGGATCCAAGCCATGGATCATGAGCATCAAGCACTCATCAAAAGCAACACATGGAGGTTGGTAAAGCTTCCAAAGGACAAGAAGGCAATTGGTTGTAAGTGGATCTTCAAGATCAAGACAAATCAAGATGGATCAATCAACAAGTACAAGGCAAGGTTGGTGGCAAAGGGGTATGCTCAAGAATATGGTATTGACTATGATGAGACCTTTGCACCCGTGGCAAAGATGGTAACTATTCGAATCCTAATCTCTCTTGCAACTCTTTATGATTGGGATATGTGGCAAATGGATGTTACTAATGCCTTCTTGAATGGTGATCTTGAAGAAGATATTTACATGGAGCAACCCGAGGGCTATGTTTCACATGATGAGCCTAATCATGTGTGCTATCTCCAAAAGAGTTTGTATGGGCTAAAGCAAGCACCAAGGAGTTGGTATGCTAAGCTCAATTCCTTCTTACTTTCTCAAAACTTTGTTATGAGTGAGTATGATCATTCTCTCTACTTTAGATTGAATGAAAATGATATCACTTTACTTTTGATCTATGTTGATGACATTATCTTAAGTGGTGGTAACAATCTAGATATAGATGAAATCAAGATGGCACTCAAAAGAGAGTTTGAAATTCAAGATCTTGGTAAACTTCATTATATCTTAGGAATAGAGATTATTAGAACTTCTAAATCTACATTCATATGTCAAGAAAAGTATGTTAACTCTATTCTAAAAAGGTTTCATATGGAAGATTGTAAAGTTGTTTCTACTCCTATGGAATCAAATGTAAAGCTAACTACAAGAAGTAATGAAAGATCCTTCAAGGACATTACTCTCTATAGAAAGCTAATAGGATCTCTTATATGGTTAACCATCACAAGACCTGATCTAAGCTTTGTGGTTGGTAAACTAAGTCAATTTATGCAAGATCCTAGTGAGGCTCATTGGAAGCTAGGAAAGAGAGTACTTAGATACATCTCGGGATCTAGAGATTTTGGCATCTTGTATGGAGGTACTAAACCTAACCTTTGTGGATTTTCAGATTCAGATTTTGCAGGTGATCAAATGGATAGGAAGTCAACAAGTGCCTTTGCAATCTATCTTGGAGATGGAGTGGTCTCATGGCTATCAAAGAAGCAACCAACTATCTCTCTATCTTCCACCGAAGCCGAGTACAAGGCATTAACAACATGCACCAAGGAGATTCTTTGGATCAAGAGGATGTTATTGGATCTTCACTTGCTGGAACCAGAGAAGACTCCAATCATACTTTGTGATAACCTTTCAGCCCAAATCTTGGCAAGCAATCCTGTTTTTCATGCAAGGAGCAAGCACATTGAGATTGCTCACCATTTTGTGAGAGATCAAGTCATTGCCAAAGAGGTGGAGCTTCAACATGTCTCTTCAAAGGAGTGTGTGGCTGATATCTTCACCAAACCATTGGGAAAGGACCTATATTTAATGCATAGATCTAATCTTGGAATGTGCTCAAAGACTATGTTGAAACTAGCATCCAATGTTGAAGAGGGAGTGTGAAAATTGTCAACATTTCCTAGCTAGTTTGAGGCCTAAATTGGCTAAAATTGTAAATAGTTTTGGTTCTGGAGTTTCACACGTGTGAACCAGGCCACAATGTTTTTATTTACTGTATTTTTTCAGTATGATGAAGTGTCAAACTTCATACCCTTCAAAATGAGACCATTTTGATGTATTTTGGTCATATAAGCCATTTTTAGCTATTTTTCCTATATAGGGAATATCTAGGGTCAAGTACCTTCTAGAGAGAGGAGAGAGAGTCATCTTCCTCATCCATAAATAGTAGGGAAGTCGTGGAGAACAGGTTGGAGAAACCTTTTGTATGCTTCATTGAGATCAATAGATCATTGTCATTGTTTCTTCCTCCATTGAGAGCATTGTTGTGTGTATTGTCTTCAAGCTATTGTGTATGATCTTAGGTGCTTTCCAAAAGTGATAGGCTGATGTATTATGGACTGTATAATGCTATTTTGGGCCGCACTTGATGTTTATGGAAGTTTTCATTTGTGATAAATGCTTTTTGATCAAGTTCTTTGCATTCTAGGTAGCATAGAATGTGTTGCCAATTCCTAGCTTATGTAGTTTGGAGTGCAAGCATTCAAGCCAATGATCTTGGAGTTTAGATCCACTTAGGATCTGTATTTTTCACATGACCTCCCAAAGTTCCTTCTCCATGAGAATATTTTTAAGTTTGAACTTCCAAATGCTACAATTGGAAACATCATCAAGGTTACTCACCTCTCCAAGCACGACTTCTCCCATATTAGACATGGCTTCAAAAAACCGCTCGTGTGAGCTCAAAAATTCATTTGAGAAACGAACACAATGCCACAAGAAATTTAGTGGTTTGGTTGAAGCTATGGAATGGTGAAGATTCCACATGAAATGAAGCTTTTCTCTGAGAAATGATGCTTCTCTATTTGCTTTACTGTCAGGAAGTACACCAATTAGCTTCCGCCAAAAAATTGGCTTTTGGAGCCTTTTTTACCTCCAAAATCCTCTCTTAGTTAGGAGTTTAGACATTATGCGAGTAAGTAAATTGCGAGTTTTGCGAGTTTTTTTGTGTTGAGCATTGGAGATTGTTGTATATGTTTTTTTTAATGAGCATCAATGGAATATTATTTCATAACAATGAATAACACATTGATAGGGTGTATGGAGTGTTTTACCTCCTCCAGTTAAGTTGGTGTTCATGCTAATGATATTGCGATTTTGACTTGCATATTTTACCTTTGCTAGTTCTATTTTTAGGTTCTGATTTTTCAGATCAAGTCTTTATCAAATTTTGGGTCAAATCTGATTCAGTCTGATTTTGAATCTAAGAATTTTTTACTTTTAGAAGGGTCGAACGATTGATCTTAGGAATGTTTTTCACGGTATAGGAATCTGATTCTCGTCAAGTGGAAGAGATCTAGTAGATCTGATCTGAGATAGTTCCTGATTGAAAATCTAGATCCAATCTCATTGTCTGCGTGATCTAATCTGTAAAAATGGCTACCCCTGGAGTTGCTCCTCAGGAAGTCAATCCAATCAATGTTAGGAGAGCACTCCGTTTGGATCTACCCAAATACAATGGATTAACAAATCTAGTTAGATCTCTTCAGATCTATTCTGAATCTTGTGAAGTCTATGGTGAAGTTTTTCCTCAAGATAAACTTAAGCTATTATCCAATGGCCTTAACAGGCGCAACACAAGATTGGTACTACAATAAAGATGAAACAGAACGTACAGATAGAGAAACTGTCAAACGAGCCCTTATCACACGGTTCAAACCTCGGAAGTTTATGGAAGACCCTTTCCTACTTTTAAGTAAAATTAAAATGAGAAAGCGGAAAATGGTTCGAGATTATATTGAACGAGTTAAATGCCTTAGATTTGAGTGTAAACTTGAGCTGATTAATGAAAATGCCATGATTATGTGGTTTTTGTCAAGTCTACCTAAAAGGATCAGACGTGAGCTAACATGCCATAATGAGTACGCAATTTTGCGTGCTTCTATTTTGTAGACTTTACCCTGTGTCTAAGTACATTAAGAAGATCATTGAGATTTTAGTCGCTGTTGTTGGGAATGCCTTCATGGAATGCTGAGTTCACCAAAACCAGTACTACTAACCCAAATGGATTTTGGTGAGATGTTACTAACTACACTAAATATGAGGTTGTTTTCTTTTGTTTTAGATACTTTGTCTTAGACTTGAAAACAAATAGGCAATTTCAAATGCAAATGTTTATTGCTTTGCTAAAACACAAAATATCTAATCTTTTTGATTGATAAATTAACATTGTTTCATAAGCACAAACATTTTAGATAGTCGTAGGTCCAAATTGTAACTCCATCTTGTTTCACATGTATATATATCCACACATCGACAACTCCATTCGTGCTACTTCGAACAATGTAATAATGAATACTTAAAATTTCATATGCAGAAATGTGCTTTAAGCATTCATTTTCAGGCTTTGCATTCTTAACCATCTCCACCCAAAAACAATTTCTTATGCGACTCACTATTGGCCTATACATCTTGTGCAAGGTATAACAACAAAATGTTTGATTTTTAATCCTATCAAAACAAACAAACAAGGTTTGACATATATAGCTCTCTTTAGAATATGAAATATTCAAATGAACAAACATGCTTTCAAGATGATTATCATGTCAAGAACATTATATAGAAGCTAGCTAGACCATATATGGACAAGTTTACACAATTTAAAATGCATGTATGGAATCACACACCTATTATTGGAATGACAACTCACCAATTTACTACTTATACACCAAATATAATATAGTGCATATAAATATGACAACTCACCAATTTACTGCTTATACACCAAATATAATATCGTGCATATAGATTTTATAGGTGTTGCTAACATAGAAAGTGCAAGGTTCCAATTATGCATTTAGATATTTTCTAGGGGCGAGTATGGATGGGCATTAGTAGGTATTGGCTAAGTTTTGGACAATGTATTGGCCATGTGGTGTCAATTTTCCAATTTCCATATTCACTTGATATCAATATCAAATGGATATCCAAATTTTGATATCCTTATCACTCCATACTCTTCCAAAATTGGTTCCAACCTTTCAATCCAATGATGTTAATTTTCACACTCTACTTGTTATACCACAACATTTACAAAAAGATGCGACAAAAATCTATATAACCAAATTCAACAAACACAAACTTTTGTGAATCTTAACAAACAAGCATCAAATCAAGCCCAACCTTGTGGCTTGTCACACTCACTTGTTTATTTATTTCATCCTACCATATTTCATGTAGGGGGATTTATGCGTCCTATGGCTGGTCACACTCACTTGTTTCTTTATTTCATCCTACCATACTTCATGTATTATGGAAGGAGCCGGGCAGAGCCATTTTGCCCGGTAAGGATTTCCAGAATTTTTTTAGGCGAGGCCCGGAAGGGCCGAGCCTAAATTTTCTTGGAAATTCGAACTGGGCAGAATGGCCTCTGCCCGGCCCCTTCCATTGCGTAATGAATTTTTGGACTCTTTTTTAACCAATCCTTACCTGCCACGTGGCAGGTGCAAGCAAAATCAGCACTAGAAAAATTTGAGATCAATTCAATGCTCCACATGGAAGACAGGCAGACTTGTCTTTTCAAAATGACAAAAAGAAATGTCATGAGAGCCTTC
>MU832888.1:0-64836 GCA_029204225.1 Diphasiastrum complanatum | reverse complement strand
GGCATCTTCCCAGGATTACGCTTCCACTACCATTCAGGTATGAGCTTTCTCAAAAGTTAGCATTTTGGTACTTCGATTTTCTCAAAGACGATTATAAACATAACATTCCATTTACTTTCACCCCTTCTTTAAAATTATGTTTTCAGCATACTCTTTTTTTACGCAAATTTTTTCCTATGATCTATTAAACTAACCCAATGCTTTAAATCGTACTCGTCTCCGGCTCACGATACTCTTGTCTTGCATGGATTTGCACAAGGGTAATTTTAATCTCTAATGTTAGAATGGCATGGATATTCATTGAGATTATACAAGCTAGAGAATCTCTTATTTGTTGTTTTGAATGGCAGCATAGTTAAATTTGTAATTTTCACATATGCCCTTTCAAGTATCACGCTAGTGATTAAACTAGTATTTGAGCTTGAATATCCTTTTAAAAGCATGGATATGCTCAAGGGATTTGACACCATTGCACGACTCCTTGATAGGTCAACGGGTTAGCATAGCATGGATTTGCTCTAACACTGTTGTACATGTGTCCTTGCTCAACTAATAATTCTTTTCGTAAAAGCAATTTGTACATGATTTAGCAAGCGCCTTTTTTAATTATTTGACTTATATAATTAATTTGTTGATACGGTCTAATGCTCGTTACACTGATCAGCATGGCTTTCGTCCTGATACGATAATATGATGGCTTAGCCTATCGCTAAAATCTATAAGTGAATGGGAACCTTGGACTATGTATATTTCATTTTAACCATGTTGTTAAGTAGCAATGCTTATTTTGTACATGGATAACAAATGACATTTAGCATTGACACATGTCTTCCTCACATACTGACTTGCGTGGTTTTGTGTTGTGGGATGGTGGTAGGTACCAGCTAGATGTTTTGAAATAAGTCTTGCTCTTTATTGTACTGTATTTACTTTTCAGCTATACTATACCTTGTTGGTTTATGACTAAAGGTTTCAAAGGGTTTGGTCTTGCTTAAGCAAGAGGAACTATGTGAATGTTTCTCTCTCTCTCTCTCTCTCTCTCTCTCTCTCTCTCTCTCTCTCTCTCTCTCTCTCTCTCTCTCTCTCTCTCTCTCTCTCTCTCTCTCTCTCTCTCTCTCTCTCTCTCTCTCTCTCTCTCTCTCTCTCTCTCTCTCTCTCTCTCTCTCTCTCTCTCTCTCACACACACACACACACACACACACACACACACACACACACACATGCACGTAGATCTACGTGGACCTATGAGGACAATTTCCATAGGTGGAGTGTATTATTTCACCACTTTCATAGATGGTATGTCTCGTAAAACATGGATCTACTTTATAAAGAAAAAATCGGTTGCTTTTGCCACCTTCAAGAGCTTCAAGGAAATGATCAAAAACCAAATAGGTAGGAAGATTAAGATCCTAAGATCTGACAATGGAGGTGAGTACAAGTCCAATAATCTTGAAGACTTTTACGGCAAATGTGGAATCAAAAGATAGTTCACACAAGCTCACACTCCTGAACTCAATGGTGTAGCTGAGCACAAGAATTGTACGATCGTGGAAAGCATCAAATCTATGCTTGCCAAGATGAAACTACCAAAGGGCTTTTGGTCAGAAGCATGCAATACCACGATTTATCTCTAGAATAGGAGTCCTACCATTGCAGTACCAACGATAACACCTGAAGAGGCATCCATGAAGAAAAAGCCAAAGGTGAATCAATTGCGAGTCTTTGGATGTAAAGCCTTTGGACACATTCTTGAGAAAGAAAGGCGTAGGCTTGATGTGAAGGCTTTAAAGTGTATCTTCTTAGGCTATGATGATTGCGTGAAAGGCTATAGATGCTTGATCCTTTGGATTAAAAAATGCATGTTAGACGTGATGTTATCTTCAATAAAACTAAGATGTATGAAGATGAGAAAGCTGAGAAGTTAGACACATCAACCAATAAGGATGGCATAGTGAGAGTTCCTCTTAATGCTGACATTCTTGATAATGGACATATGGATGCACCTCAACATACGGGAGACAGGTTGAAGAGGTAGGGAAAAACCATTTAGTGCTAAGAAAATCAAAGTTGCAGGTAACAAACACAAGGAGAAAGATGTATCGTGGGACACATTTTTGCCAAGAAGTAGATCACCTGACATGAAGCTCCTCAAGTGGTTTAAGAGATTGATAGAGAGTCATGACATGGATGACTTTCCTGAATCATCCATCTAGGGAGAGCTAAGAAGATCGACAAGAGAGAAGATGCAACCTGAGAGGTATGAAAATTATGCTCTCTTATATAGCATCATTCAAAACAAGGACCTTTGGCTTATGATGAAGCAAAGGAGGATGACATTTGGGTCAAATCCATGGATGAAGAGATGGAGTCAATTGCCAAGCATGGCACATGGGCCTTGGTGGAACCACCTATTGGCAAGAAATACATTGGATGTAAATGGGTATACCCATGCGGATGGGAGTATAGGAAAGCACAAGGCAAGATTGGTGATCAAAGGCTACACACAAAGTAAATGTATCGATTACGAGGAGACCTTTGCACCAGTGTGTAAGTGAAATACTCTACGTTTACTTGTTACTTTAGCTTCACATTTTGGTTGGCCTTTACGTCAAATGGATGTGAAATTTTTCTAGCTTTTAGGAACTTACCAAATCAACTCCTATGATCATCTACTGATATTTCCCTGATGTACACACGTGGGAACAATCTCTCACATGTTAGAAATCATCAATATTCACATGGGTATGCTTGATTAACTAGTAAAACATTGTCAAATGGCAATTTTCAACTTGATTAGCTTTTCACTAGTTCACACATATGTAATTCAAGGTTTTTTCTATCCATGTGTGGGAACAGGTGATCAGGTTATACACATAACATCATGAATCCAAAGCTAGAGTTTTGACAATTTTAACACCCAAAGACTGAAATAAAGAAGCAAAATTATATTTTTGCTATGGAATGCAATAGCATATTTCTTTTACATAAGTACAACACTCATGACTAATCTGAGGCAATTCAAACAAAATTTTAAGACCAACAATCTCTAGAATGGGGGTAGTTAATAAAGCAATTTGAGTTTATTGAAAAGCTTGTACAAAAGCATATTTGTTACGTAACAACTCTGTAAGTGGAGATCTTTCCAAAGAAAAGTGATGTACAAATTTAGCTTACCCAAGAAAAGATTGAACATCATTGCAAGTTTCATGGTGTATGCCAATCACATATGACTAAACATTTTTTAATCAATAGATATTCCAATCGCATAAATGAAATGTCCGAGATATTCAAAAATCATTATAAAGAACTCTATTTTCTCAAGATAGATATATAGGTGATTGTCACGGAGAATCATGAAATTGTATGTAAATGTTCTTGGTGTTCAAATAAGGTGTGCATAAACATGAGAATATCATCAAGCTATACAATCACAAAATGATCTAAATAAGATGAAATAACTCATTCATGAGTGTCATAAAGTAGCTAGCGCATTAGTTTAGCCAAAAGGCATTATTAAATACTCATAATAACTATACTTTTTTGTATAAAAAGCAACTTTATGCTCATCACCTTGCCAAATACATATATGGTGATACCTAGATTTTGATTCAAATTTAGAAAATATTTTGCTTGTAATAATTGATCCATTAATTCATTAATGTGAGGTAGAAGATATTTGTTTTTTATTGTCAACTTATTTAAGTTAAATTTCACTTCAAACTGGATCCACAAATCATAAATACAATGACATCCACACAAAAACATCCACACAGAAAGTAATCTCCCACACCAAGCTCACATAGTAACTCTGTTTCAATAAACAAAGTACATTGTACATATAGTTTCTTCTTTGACAACCCATGCATAGCCCAGGTTGTTGTTGATGGGATGTGTCCCGTCAACTTGCCTCATGGCGAGGCCAACTGGTCCTAATCCACTCATTTCTAATCGTGGCGTTGCTTCCACGATAGATGACCTTAAATCGTTTTACGTCAAAAATAAAGTATTTGTCGTTAGTCTTGTAATCGACTTCATAAATATGATGCAATCTGCCAATATATTCTAGGTCGTCTGAAATGGCATTTATGTCCCTCGCACTAGAACGACTCTCTTGTTGAAAGTTGGCCATTATACCACAACACCACAATCATATGTATGTCGCTTGTTGTCAATTCTCTCAACACAATAGTGATGTCCATATGCCCACATGGCAGTGTATGATTTATACTAAAACAAAAAAAAAATTCTGTAAATTAAAATACTATTTATATACTGAGGAATACAAAAACAAAACTTCACAAAGACAATACATTGGGGAAAATATGGGCTCAAAATGGATCCTTTAAGAGGTTTGACTTTAGCTAGAGGTTACGTAGAGAGAGAATGGAAACCGGTACCGTTTGGTTGCCGGTTTTTGAGTTTTTGATGATACCCACATTAAAACTACTATGGTTAAAACTAGCTCTAACTTTTGGCATTAATTAGTTAAGCGTGCTTGTAATAACAACCATACATTTGTCATACAATCTGGGGCTGTAAACGTCTACCAATAATAATATTACAACATGGTACTTGTGCCGAAAAGTAATGAATGGTCTATCATTAAAGCCTAATGGTCGCCGAATTCCCTACCTAGAGATATGATACATTCGTGAAAACTCACGAGGGCCAACGTTTCTGAAGCTCCGCTCTACATTAGTACAAACATGACCATAAGAAAAACTTTACGTTCAAGTTACATTCGAATTTTACGCCCAAAGATCGGTTTAGTGCACATAGGTACGACACCTAGTCCTTGATTTGGCTGTTTGTGCGTTCAGTATGTATGGACAACAAGCAATATTGATTCAGCTCGCACAAGTACGATCTCTGGTACTCTAACTGGTTGTCCGTACGTTGAAACAATATTAGTACCGATACATGCAATATCGATTCGGCGCGCAGATGTACGACCTCTCAAGATCTTTTTAGGCTTTCGCGCGTTGAACCGATATTAGTACGGTGTACATGAAAACTAAGATAACTTTTGAATGACCGTAATAATATCAGTTCAACGTGCAAAAGTCCAAAAAGATTTCGAGAGGTCATACATCTGCGCGTTGAATTGATATTGAATGTATATGTACTACTATCGTTTCAACAACCAATTAGAGTATCAGAGGTCATACTTCTGCGTGCCAAATCAATATTGCCTGTTGTAAGAAAAAAAAAAATTGTAAATTTTGAATGACAACACGGATAGAGATGATTATAGTTCCATTAGAAAGCCCTCGACGAGAGCTTTCCAATGACACCCAACATGTTAGTTCCGAGCTATGGTTAAAATGATATTCTCAGTCAGAGCTTTTGGTGGACAGTCAACGGTCAACCTGATATTGGTACATTGGTACCCAGATCAAACTGGTCAACCGCATGCCGAACCGATATCAGATTGACCATTGACTAGCTGTCAAAAACTTTGATTGAGAATATTTTTTTAATCGTAGCTTGGAACTAGGTCATGTTGGATGTCGCTGGAAAGCTCTCGTCAAGGGCTTTCTAATGGCACTATATTCATCTCAATCTATGTTGTTGTTCAAAAGTTACAGGGTTTTTTTTTTTTTTTTTATAATAGGCAATATTGATTCGGCGCTCACAACTACAACCTCTAGTACTCTAATTGGTTGTTTGCATGTTGAAACGATATTAGTACAAATACATGCAATATCGATTCAACGCGCAGATGTACGATCTGTCGGGATCTTTTTGGGCTTTCGCACGTTGAACCGATATTATTACGGATTAGATGAAAACTAAAGGGAATATTCTAATTTTTGAAGAGAATATTCTAATTTTTGGAGGGAATATTCTAGATTTTCCACTTCGACGTGGCGGCTACGCCGCTTCTAATCTACAAAGATTTCAAAGTGTGTGATCGTCCAAAAAACAAAGATGAGCATGTGAAATGAATGAAGACTCAGATTCGATCCAAAACTTGACACAACGAACAATCACCTATACTCACCTACGCGTTGATCCGCTATCGACTGACGACTTTCATTCTCGGATTATCGATTCAGCACGCACCTCCTATACTGCCTCATTGCTGATCTGTACACACGCATGTTGATCCGATACTAGGATAGCGCATGGGCCCGCACCAAGCAAACTGTTCATCTTCATCCTAGCCTGCATCAATGGTTCCTCTTGGTCTCCAATTATGTGTCTCCATTAGTCCAAAATATGTCTATGGAAGTTGAGTACGAATGAGAATGAAGAGAATGAGAGGTATATCTAAGAATGACAAGAAGTTCCTAAACTACAAGGATTAGTTAACTACAGTTTATGACTATTGATGACAAATCGACCTCGAGTGTACAAATATGGGCAACAAAAGAGTATTCGGGCAGTAATTGTAGTCCAATCACAATTGTTTGTTCTGCCCAGCGGGGTTTTTGAAAATCACTGAAATTTGGCCAAGAAAGGCAAAAACATTTTTCGTCCGTCAACCATTGTTACAGTTCATCACATATGGACACTATTGATAAGGCCACTTAAGCATAAAACTTAGTCAAATGTACTCAAATGCTAAACCCTAAAATGGATTTGTATAATTACCTGAACATTCACTTATACCGGGGTAGTTATGCATTGTTCACATTAAAATTCCATGAACAATGAAGTTCCTTTGTTGTATAGGTCTCAAAATGTCATAAGCGTGAATACCATTCCAAAGAATGCACAATCCATCAACCAAAGGTGCAAGATACACATCCATGTTCTTGGCCTTGTACTCTCTTGGAATCAATAAAACTAATAAGAAGTGTCCAGTTTTTATACTCAACCATGGAGGTATATTATAATTAACGAGCACAACTCGCCATGTGGACCAAGTTGACGCTTGAACGCTAAAAGGATTTATGCCATCCATAGCAAGGCCAAATCTTAAATTACGAGCTGCTTCACAGGATGACTGGGCTACAATGGTCTGCTTTTTGCTGACCGAGAGAACTGTTGTTCTTGATGCGATGGTGCATCCTCCTGAGATGCTTTTATAATCGTCCTTGAGAGATGCCCAACTAGCATTGCTGTAAGAAAGTATCTTGAGACCTGCACCATGACAATAACACAAGCCATAATCCCTCGTTAATTGAAGATATTGCAAAATTCATTTTGCAATCTTCCAATGTGTTGAGCCTGGATTTGTGCAGAATTGGCTCATCCTGAATACTGCATAAGCAATATCAGGACGTGTGTTGTTTGCAAGGTACATCAATGAACCTATTAGCCTCTTGTAGGGTGTGAGCTGCATCTGTTCCCTTTCTTCCTCAGTCTTTGGACAGTCATCATTTGTTAGCACCGTTCCTGCAAACATTGGAGTGTTTGCTCCTTTGCAGTTCAGCATCCCAAAATCCTCTAGGATCTTCTGGGTGTATCATACCAGAAATCCTTGCTCGGCTTTCTTATCAGGAATATGTGCATATGCTGCACAGCCAAGTATTCTGACGTGAGACAGGTTGGGCTTTCTACCCCACCATAGCTCATGTGGTGTCGTGTGAGGAATACCAGATTTACCTGTCTTGTTCTGGATGTATGCGACTGTAGCTACTGCTTCAGTCCACAGTGCCCTTGGAGCCTTCGAGTATGCCATCATACATCTAGCTGCTTCCATCAGGGTCCTGTTCTTTCGTTTAGCAACACCATTGTGCTGCGGTGTGTAGGCTGCAGTTCTTCTATGAATGATGCCACGATCATTGCAGAAGTCAGTGAAGCGATTTGAGATATATTCGCCATCTCGATCTGTTCTGATCTGCTTCACCTTGATACTTGTGCATCTCTCAGTCCAATTTACATATTCTGTGAATTTATTGAGTGCTTCAGATTTATTCAGAATAAAATACACTCTGGCAAACTTGCTATAATCATCAATGAAGGTTATGTAATATTTTGAACCTCCTACTAAGATCACGTTGAATGGACCATAGATGTCAAAGTGCACCAGCTCCAGAATCTTTGTCGTTTTGTAGGAGTCTTTGACGAATGGTGTGCATGACATCTTGCCTTTCAAACATGCATCACAGGTGGTCGAATTGGTTGCATTTGAGATGTTGACTCCTGTTATTGCTCCATGATGACTTGACTGGTAGAGTGCCATTGAATTCATGTGGTAGAATCTTCTGTGCCACAAAGTGTCTGGCAAGTCGTCATGAGTCTGATGCACCTGATCTGCAAGTAGGCGTACGTTCAAATGATATAGGTTCTCTTTCCTTCTGCCTTGAGCAATGAGAGTGCTGGTGTTGGCATCAATCATGTTGCATGCTTTGTTAGAAAATGTCACAAACATCCCTGCATCTGCTATTCTTGCTATAGAGAGTAGGTCTTGCTGCAGAGTTGGCACGAACAGAACGCCTTCGAGTCGTCTGTCTCTACCGTTGGTGTTGAGCCAGAGTGAACCAGTACCATTCACTTGATGTCTGGATCCATCTCCAAGAACTATGAATCTTGAGGGATCTGCACTTCTGAAATTAGACATGATTCGTCTTGATGTCATGAAGTGCGAGGTGGCTCTCGAATCCAAGATCACCTCATGTGTGTCAGACGTTGATGCTGCACACACATCTTCATAGATGTAGGTGGTCGAACAATTTTTGTTCGTTCTTTCTTCGCCCATCTTTGAGCTCTCGGGCTCCTCGACATAGGAAGAACTATTATCGTTCTCCTGTCTGTTATGTGCTGATCTATTTCTTGGGTTCCGGCGGCAATCCATGGTTGCATGACCATTTTTATAGCAATGGATACACTCAATCTTGGGACTGAGCCAGCAGGTATCTACTGTATGCCCATCTCTTTTGCATCTCGTGCAGTTCTTCTTGTCGGCATCTTGTTGTTTTGACCTCCCCTTGGTCTTCCAGTTGCTTTTGCTGGTCCCCTCTGCTTTCTGGTCACGATCCTGCCTCTGATTCGAGTCCCTCTTAGGCTTGAACTGTTTCTTTGATTTTTCTCTATTGCCGTAGAGTGCTTGGTCAGATCCATCTTTGTGATCAAGATGCTCTCTAGCCTCGACTTCCTCTCGAATCTCGACAATCGCCTTTTCGAGGTTCATGGTAGGATCTTTCGTGAGCAGGGTTTGTGTCATCTGAAAAGATCTGGGTAAGGCTCTCAACAGATATCTGAGCTGCTTCTCAGTTGATACTGCATTCTCTGCTCTTGAGTTGTGTAGTGATAGAAACAGATCCTTCATCTTTCTCACGAAAGAGGTGAGGTCTTTTCCATCCCACTACAGATTCGTCAGCTGATCTTCCAACATCATAATCTGACTTCTTGATTTCGTCTGAAATCTTGTGAGTAGTGCATCCCACATCTTCTTAGCCTTCAGATGCGTTCGCTGGGCACTGCCAGTTGAAACACTCCTACAATCCTCCAGAGAGTAGTCAGTTACTACTGATCTACGTCCATAAAATTAATACAACATTCGACTTCATTTCAACCAAGATGCGGAATTCAAAGGGAACAAGAAAACTCAGACATATGAAAGATAAACAGCATAAGCATTCGACATCCAAGATCAGACACAACCAGAAAAATATTCTATATTGATTTCCTCTTATTTCTTTAGGGCACTGCATGTGAATCCACGCAGTGCATTGGCGTGAGAGAAGCACGGTTCTCTCACGAGTAGTAGTCTCGCTTCAGTAGCAGACAATGGGATCTTTTGATCCTAGACAAAATTATATTCTCGCATGCAGGCAGAGCTTCTGTCTATATTCATCTTGATTGCTTACTAGCATCAGATTTTTTTTTCTGATATATGTCAAGTACTATCTAGTAAGTATGGTCTCTCTTGTAAACCTAAGATTAGAGTGATTAAACATCTACAACTAATCGGGGAATTACAAGAGTGGCAATTAGCCACGACCTAGGAAGTATCTGCTAAGTCAGATCTCTGTACTTCTGGGTACTTGCATGATCTCTGGTGATACTCCTTGGAGCGCGAGGACATAACGAGTTTCATTTCCACTGTTGGTTTCGCTTACCTCGTTTGCCGCAAGATATTGTACCATCATTTGAATGCTCTTAAATTGAGTAAGAGCAAGAATAAAAACAAGCTCAAACATATTGGAAAATATGTTCCTTGTTTTGAAGAGGCATGTTGTAAACTTCTTGTGAGGTTAAGTGAAGCATCCACTAAGGACACTTACACCCTCAAGAAAGTATTTAGCCTCAATTTGAACAAGTTAGAGTATGGTTTCAAGATTAGATCCTTTTTGGATAAAGTTCATAGAATTTGGACTAGTAAAGCTAGTGTGCTTGATCTTGGATATTGCTCATGGTATAATCTTGATCTATATGATCTTTGTGGTCATGATGAGGCATGGAAGCCTCGGACTTTTCAGATTCTTATGCAGCCCTCTTCATGCAAAAGAACTTTGCAAACCCAAGATCTACATCAGGCATGGAAGAGGCATATCACCATAGTGGCAAATTGGTGGAAAATCTTTCAAAGGCATTTGGAAAAGATTTCTATCAAAGAGAACTTATCATGGATTTGGTAAGCGTGCTACTATGATGGATTCTTTGTTCATCTTCACTTAAAATGCAAAGCAGAGAATCCACACACACACAAGATCTTCATCAACATCAGATAGATATATTTTAAGGAGGAGTGTTAAAATTGTAAAACATATCTATCCTATGTTTGTTGATATTTGGGGGTCCTACCCATGTAAATACATTGTACATATCCAAGGTATGTGAATTGAGGACATATCCTTGTAGAATAGGGTGAGTTTGGGTTAGGTAGATCAAATTCCAATGACATGCATAAAGTCTAGTTGGTCTAGTATGACATGCAAATGATGTTGACAATGTCTAGTTTGACATGCATGTAGAATTTCACATGGAATTGATCAAATAATAAAAACCGATGAAAAGGAGGCAAGAGGAGGCCCGAGCACCTCCCCTCAAGCTATGCACCTTTATAAAGGAAACACAAGTGAAATAGAATGACAATCTCAAATAAGAGAAGGACAATATAGCATAATCTCAAAAGTCTTGTGTACATAAGAAATATCTCTCCTCTTATAGCAAGGAGGGCCTTCCATAAGCATCCAATAGCTTATGGGATTAGTTTTAAGCTAGCCATTCTAAGGCCTCTAAAAAACTTCTAACTTAGAACTTAGAACTTTAGAAGTTTCTAACTTGGGACTTAAGATAACTTAAAATTTTTCTTAAGTTTCTTAAGTCTAAGTTCTAATCCTAAGTTTAAGTTATTTTATTATTCTAAGCTTCTACCCATAGACTTACAAAACCCATGCCATAGTAGAAGTTTATTGGCAAATGCTCATATGTGGGCTTACAAAACACATGCCATGGAGTTTTATTTCTTTATTTCTTTTTTTTGTATATTTTTCACTGTGTTTGTACAATTGCTAACAAAGTACCTAAGAAGATTGCTTACGGAGCTTATGCCCAACAGAGAGCCACAAAGGACCGTAAGTGATAGTCTTACGGGTCATCACAAAGTGCACACAAGGAATAGTAAGCGATATGCTTACGTAGCTTGTGGTCACTACGAGAATGTATGGAGGCTTCTTGCGTGCTTTAGTGGCTGGACCGTAAGCTTTTGGGATGGGATCCTACAAGACAATTTTGATTGCCTGTAGAATTTCAATTGAACAATTGCAAATTTACACAAAGCTTTTGGTGAAATTTCTCTGTAACAAACCATTGACATATCAATCACACTAATCATATTCAACATCATCAAGTTAGTTACATTTTCTGTTTTTACACCAATTTCATTAGAGATAAATATTTACCCCATCTGCCGACAATTGAGAAACTTAACGATTCGTTAAAGAGAAAAGCTCTTAGAAATTTGGAAAGTTTTGGGCAATGAAAAATAGTATGTAGGACCCAATCCACTGGCAGATGGGATAAACATCCATCTCCAATGAAATTGGTGTAAAAACAAAAAATGTAGCTAACTTGATAATCTTCAATATGAACGGTGTGATTGAGAAGTTAATAGTTTGGTGAAAGAAAAAAGCTCTTAGAAATTCTATGTAATTTTGGAATGTTTAATTATTTTGGGCAATGTATTCTCATCAGCTACACTACTTTAGACCAAGCTTACAAGTTGTTTGATCCTATCGAGTCGCATGCAGGACCACATATGCCGACGGATGGGGTAAATATCCATCTCTGATGAAATTGGTGTAAAAACAAAATATGTAGCTAACTTGACGATCTGAAATATGAATCGTGCCATTGAGAAGTTAACAATTTGTTAAAGATAAAAGCTCTTAAAAATTATACGAAATTTGGAATGTTTAATTATTTTGGGCAATGGAAAATTGCATGCAAGACCCAATCCGCCGACGGATGGGGTAAATATCCATCTTTGATGAAATTTGACACCAACCTTCCAAACAAACCCTTAAACTCACAAGTTACTAACCAGTAGCTAGTAGATCAACAAGCATCGCAACAAAGGTTATGGGCTGGATTTTGATCTAAAATCAATTGAAAATGAGGTAATAATTTCCCAACATTTTGAATTTTATTGTATGTCCAACTCGAACACAAAAAACATGATGAGTGCTAGTTAGCAAGCATCTACAACTAATGGTTGTAGTGCAACTACAATTGTGGAGGTGATTTACTGAGAACAAATGAGGACCCATAGGTACATGAATCTATTGCTGTGTGCACCACTGGACAAAGTTGGAGTCCCAAATGTCAACAATAGTTTTGGGGATTAATTGACAACTAGACTAATTGTTGGATGAAAAACCATCTAATTTAATCAACCATATACGCAGACAAACAATTATGTATTTCATGTTGGTTTCATAAAATGCAGACCTTTTGCCATTTAACATAACCCATGTGGTCTTTGATAATCTTATCCATTTCAAATTTTTGATAGGTATGCAACGTTGTTACAATGATGTCATTAATTAATATAATGAGAATATAGGCAATAACTATTTCAAACCAAGTGTGTAGCTCAAGGCTTATAATCATGTAGAAAATACAAACTTCCATGTCCATACTATGTTCAAAGTAGATGATCAAGACAAGTATATGCAATATTGATATACTTGATGCACATAACTGAAATAAGTCCCAATTTGAATGAAAGACACTTTGTAAAATTGCGTTTGTCATATCGCTGACTGTTACACCATACAATGTTAGTTGTTGCTTCTAGTTTTCTGATGCTAGCCAACTTCCATGAACTGATTCTGATAAATTTGTCCTTGACAATCCATGTGAATCATCCATGTCCTATAATATAGAAACGTAATGCAATTAGTCTCCCATATATAAATAGATGCCAAAAAGTTCAAATATTGATTGCATATGCAACACTTACTTGAACCATAAAAAATGCGAAATGCATGCATGATATGCCACCACATTATTCAGGTTTGCCATCGATCACTTTCCGAAAGACCACCATGACATCAAGTGCTTCATCTCTACCTCAGCGGATTGTCGTGTAGGTGCATTTTTCCATTGGCAACAAAGTTTTTGTTGACCTCATGAAATTTGCTCTTGAAGCAACTTATGCTATGTTGGATCATGCTATGTTCCCAATGAAACAAACAAGATCTCTCGTGTCCCTCCATGACATTATTTGGACCCCCATCGTACACTAATCTAATTGCACGCCAATTTGCTTGGGCCTCGTCTGCCATAAATCCATGAAATTCTGGCAGTGGATGACCGTTTTTCTCCATGACTTGATTCAAATTTTCCAAAATAAAGAATGTGCATCGGTATCCTCAACTTTGAAATCACACACACATAAAGTTAGCAGTTCCTGAATAAGCGGATCATAGACATGGTGGTCCAACCATTAATCCATTCAACATGATCGAAGCAAACTCAAAAATCACTCTAGTCTCCATTTGGGCGCATTCTATTAACAATATCAACCCCTGATCCGGGTCCGATAGTGGACATCTTGAAAACATGACATCTACTTAAGTCTGCACTGTCAAGTTGTCCAAGAAATATTATTCCATGAATGAAATTGTATTTGCTATGACGCTTAAGATTCAATACACTTTGTAAACTATCCACAGATAGCATGTGAACATGCTCTCGCTTCTTCAATCCAATTATACAACCTGAAGAACAAATAAATGGTTATCAGAGCATGTGTTATCTCAACTATGGATTTGAATGATTTGCAATTCTCAAAATTTTATTCAAAACAAAAATACAAACCTTCTTTTGTTTGTCACATGTGTTAGTTGATCCAAAATTAGGACTTGCTACCTTTCATGTATTATTGTCAGATAGTTTTTGATTTACATGCCTTGATGTGCATTCACAAAGCAATGTGAATAACTGACCTTCATCCATGAATGGTGAAGTGTGTAGCAGAGTATGGCAGTAGCGTGTGACAACACTTCATTGGATGTTGGTTAAGCTTCATCTAGATAATTGGCTTCATGGTAGCAAATAAGGACGTTTGGTTTCTAGTCCATTGTAATAGGCTAATATTGCGACACACCTTAGCAAAGGGACAAGTGACCAGTGGTTGTTCACTTGTGTAGCGCAGGCATCCCAAAGGGAGCCGGGAACCACGACTTAGCTTCCCAGCCTTCAACTCTTGCCATCCGAACCCACTTGACATACAAGCAGCCAACTCGCCAACAACGATCAGACTTAACCAACTTGAAGTTCCGAGGACCAACATTGAGATCCAACCTGGCGCCATGCCAGATCGGGGGTCCCGATGTGGGTGACTTCCCTCCAAGCAAGCCGCCCGACATACATCAAACTTAACCAACTCGAAGCTTCGTTACAAACGAGTAACATCCATTCCAAGCAAGCGGTCTGACTTACATCAGACTTAACCAACTGAAAGCTTCGTCACGAGCGCTGGAGCCAACCTGGCGCCTCGCCAGACTGGACAGCCATAAACAGGTAACATCCACCCAAGCAAGCCATCCAACTCAGCCGACAGGTTAGAGCCCGTTCCCCAAGAGCTTAACCCATTCACGTTCATGCAAGGAACACGCAGAACCACAAGCCGCGACAGATATGGAAACAACCAGTTCCTGGACCAAATGGTCCCGACAGCATACCGCTGGCGCCACGGACCGAATGGTCCCGACGGCATACCGCTGGCGTCCCGGGATACGACCCTCAGCTATGTGCCAAGTTAAAAATTTTGAAAACGGCCTTACAACTGGTGCTTTTACCGAACACTGAAACCCAGAAGGTAATCAGAGTCAGTTTGAGGAAAATACCACTTTATTGATAAATCTGAGAAGGTTACATTTCAAGTGTGTGACCGACCCTAGTCTCCGGGGCGCTAGCATGCCAAGGCGAGAGCCATGACAACATTCCAGCAAGGGAGGCTGAGACTTGGTTGGAGCTCGCCCTGAGTCGCAACCCGCACTCCCCTATAGTATTGGTGTGATTCGGCACCCCCCCTCATACCAAGCACTCTACCCAAGCTGGTAAAGCACGTTTTTCTCTCTCTAGGATTTTCTCTTTCTAGAAAGTCATTTTCTCTCTCTAGATTTTATTGATCACCAGGCTTCCTTTAATCATGCCTAGATCGTGTGAGGTGATTGCACATCGATCTGAGCTCTCTGGACTTCGCTAGAACCGATCAAAGATTTTCAGCCATAGGAACTTGGCGCCGGCTGAATTCTGGTCACAGTGGCGCCGGGAGCAGCAGGGGCGCTGCTGGCGCCGGGGACATAGCTGGCGCCGATGGCGCCGGAAGTAAAGCTTGTAAAGGTAGCTTTACAACAACTTGCCTAGTAACTCTTAGGTTCCACTGATTCTTGATTAGCTTTCTATATTGTGTATTTGTTGGTTTTTGGCATTTCATACCAATGTCCCTTGATTATCCATTTTCAAAAAGTGGAGAGACATTGCTCCCTATATAGGAGAGATATTTCACCTCATATCACTTAACTTCTTGTATTGCTCTACCATCAGTAGAGTAAGAGCAAGTTATGTTATATTAATTATGAATGCAATATTGTTTAGTTGAGTTTCAACATTTAAGCACAACTTATGATACACAATATGAAGGGGAATATGAACTATGCCTTTTGAATCTATCAGGGAGGTATGATTTAAGATACTCTTGCTACTCATGAGTGTAACACTACTCCTTACTTAGCTTCTCACATGGGCTGTTTCTTTGCTTCTGGAGCACCTTTTTTTCATATGAACTATCCCATGTAAAGTTTTGTTGGAGATAGGGTTTGAGATACTCGTGCTTCTTTGAAGTGCAACATGGTTCCCTACTAATTTCTTTGTGTGGATCTTTGTGCCCTTATCGTTATGTTCTTTTTCTATTTATACAAGGTTGATCATCGCTGCCTCCAAGCAGGTGCACGATAAACCTTGTATAAATATGATATCAACTCTGAACATTTTTGTATATTTGTGAATAATTCTAACTATCAAGAAAGGGGAAAAACATGACCACCTCTCCTAAATGTTAGATTTTGGACGTATAAATGAGCATTGGGTGTGTATTAAAAATTGTAATCCCCAACCAACATTAATCAAGTTATGGCATTATATTTTTTATAGTCTTTTGATACTAGTAAACATGTCATATGAGTTGCTAGCCACTATTAGTACAAGAATGATACATGCAGTTTAACAACTCTCCTTTATGAATATACAAAAATTGTTGAAAGTCATAGTCTTTTGAAGGATGGTATGAAATTCTTACACATTTTGAAAAGCCAATACTTTGTTGTTGGTTACCAATGTATTTAGGGCACTACAAATAAAATGTATTACACATGAAAATTCTGATTCTGTATTGATGCGAAGGCAAAATCTATATAGTATATTGATGCTAAGGCAAAATCTATATATGAGCATTGACTTGACCAAAAAGAGTCCTAGTAGAGTATATACCCTAGTACTATAAAATTAAATAGTAAACTAATATGTTCCTTGATACCTAGTTGAAGTTACCTAATACTTGGCCAAACTAAAGTAGATTGACATTTGAGAGCCAATGCTACTAACATTTACAAAGCTTCACCTTGAAGGGTGCATTTGAAATAGCCCTTGAATTTTAGCACCTCTCACAATCTCATTCACCAATCCCTACCTCATGATGGCAAAAGATGCCAAAATCCACTTTTACCTTTCACTTGATGTGGAGTTTCATAAGATTTTCCTCCCTTTCATGTGTTGTTTGATAACACTATCTCACCTTTCATTACATATATGCAAAATCTGGATCAACACTTCACTTGACAATATTATTAATGTTTTGCCTTTCAGTGACGTGACAGGTTTCTGAAAATTTTTGCCTTATCTTTTTGAAGGCAAAACACCCATTAACTTATTAAGCTTACAAAGTACTAGTACACTTTCCAAGTCAACCCTAAAATAAGAGAACAAACCTTGTAGGGCCCAATTAGATGCCCCATAATTGGTGTGGGTGGGGGCCAACAAACTTACAAAGGCAAGAGAAAGAAAAAGTACCTTATGTACTTTTGGCATCTAATTGTAATTTATACAACAATTAATTTATTTTCTCAAAAAAAACCCAAATACCAAACTTACACTAAAAAAATTCAATAAACAATAACTCTTTATAAAAACACTTGCGGTACGGTACGTTTGCCTCATAATTATATTCCAATTTCTTTTATTATGCACGACAAAACAAATATCTAAATGTTAGTTCAAGAAGAATATTCTCAATAGTACAAATTTTTCTCCTTGACTTGTGACAACCAAGTGCATTTCTTGGTGGTGCCCTCATCCAAGAATGGTGGAGGCTTGCCCACTAGTGCAAGTGCGTCTTTAAAAATGTATTCACCTAGCAATGAGCCTCCACCAACCTTCAATTAGGAGGGGCAAGTAAATTAAGCTGACTTGAGAGGTTAGCTTACAATGCTCTCATTCTTCTTCTTTAGAACATGAAAATTTCCTCCATTATTAGAGGTAGTGGATTTTTTTTTACTCTCAATCAAGATAAGGTTTCTATCAAGATGCAACATTCTTTTGATATATATTTTTCTCTAGATGCTATTGGTTCTAAGATGGGCAACACTATGTTGGTCAAAAATCTTGCTAGTTAGATATGTACTACGGAGAGTATGAGAGGTAAAACTTTACTTTGCTTAATGACGAATGTGATTGAGAATTTTGTCGAGCCCAACGAGGCTCATCTAAATTTAAAAGTAAGTGCCGAACCAGCTGAAATGGCTCCTATTTTGGCATGCTCCATGGCGTTATGATTAATGATGGCTTTTTAAATAGCCTATTTTTAATATGATATGACTTGCGAGCACTTTTTAAAGCATTTTGGATGCATAACGTCTTGGGGCACTTTTTGGGACATACGGAGCATGTGATTTTTATAAAGTTTATGCCCTATAGTATTTTCTCATTTAGGGCATAAAAAGGTCGCTCTAGGCCATATCAACATCAAACTATTTGGGTTGTTAAACTTTAGTGAGCATTGCTTGTCAAGTGTTCCAAAATACTCACAATTTTGTAGGCTTGTCCTTTTTGTAAAGTGATGCCTTGCAAACTTTACCACTTGAAACATTTCTCACTTTTATTATTCCGATTTAAAAAGATTGTCACTTATACAACTCCAACTATTAGGGTTTGGAGCTAATATTTCAATGCTCTCATATGAGTACGTTAACAAACAAACTCGATTGGCTTAGTCTGCTAAACATCTAGCTATCATAATTTTTGAGTTTTTCAAAGACCATGAAGGCCATCCTAAACGAAAAATTCAAAAAAAACTACTCTATCTTAAATGTCAATGTGATTTGTTCTTTTACTTTACTTGAGTTTTACTTCCTGGACTCCCTATTAAGAAATATTGTTGTGCCTAATTTTAAAGGGAATTTGTGATCGATTTCTTTCTTGTCCTCTGGCACTCCTCTCTACCTTTACAATTGAGGACATAAAGAAAAGGGTTGTGTTGAAGTTATGCTCTAAATACAAAAGAAATCAAAGTTGGGATTCTTCTTTATTATACCTAGAAGTATTCAATTTTTTTCGCCATGATCTTAACATTTGATTCAACTATAAAAGTTCTTATTTGACTCACCTATTTGGTACACAAAATTAATGTTTGAAATGTTGTCTTGATACAAACAATAATTTTGTATTCCAATAATAGGTGAGTCAAATAAGAACTTTTTTATCATCTCCTTGGGGTCACTAGTTTAATTCCAATCTTGCACATAAATGAGAACTAAAAAAGAAAACGTTTAATTTTTTAAAATATTAAGCTTGTATCAAGCATGGCTGCCCACAAGTACCTCGCTTGAAAGAATAGTAGAATGATTGGTCCAAAGGGTGGGGTCGAGATGGTGGACCTCCTTCAATGTGAAAAGAATTTTTACTTTTTTGTTGTTACAAATTTTTTTATATGTACCTTTCAGGTTGACAAGGCATGTTTGGTGCATGTAATATATTTTTTGAAAACGAAAAACCCTTGCATGCATTCCACCTGACGAGGGGATGTGTTTCCTTCGGAAAAATAAAAAACGCAACATTATGTTAAAATAATTCCATTAACTTTTTTAAAGGTATCACAACGAGATTCTTGACACGACTAAACTCATTGACACGCATGGGGCAAATTAAGCATTCTTTTTTTTTAGCTCGGCACCATTCCTTGGAAAGTTGAGTGGGAACTCAACTCAATGAACTAAAAAATCGTAGCAGTCATGAGGAGTGATAGCGGACATGTGACATTACGTCATTGGTTGAGAGCACGCAGATAATGAGCCATATCAAATGTTGCAAACAGATTTAGATCTGGATCGTCTATCTCTCTCTTGCTACGTCAGGTATTGTTCATCCGAAGGTGGGGGCTACAACCTTGCAGCCAAATTCATCGCCCCACGGCTCATCTTGCTGCAGGCCATAGAGCACCTCCTCATGAACGATACCTAGTCCAGAGGGCTCTAGGGTTTTCAAATTCTAAAAGAGATAAAATGTAGACAAGAGCTTGAGAGTGGACAACATGAGAACTCCAAAATTTTAATAGGATAATGCTCGAGAAAAGCCAAGGCAAAATCACTCCCAAGCATAAATTTTCCTACAAATAAAATACTTGTCAATTTTTGGGTAGTCAGCATTTTTCAATCTTGTGAAGAAAATCAGTGCCCGACAAGAAAATGTCAATTCTATTCTGCCGGCTTTTGTTTTGTTTGTTTTTGCTTATTTTGTAACTAGACGCTACAGGAATTGCCCCCAAAAAAAACGAGAAAAGAGAGAGAGAGCGGAGAGAGAGGGGAGAGGGTGTGGAAGATGCTTACCCCGCGCTCTCCCTGTTTGATTGCTCCGTTGCGATCGGCTATGGCGCCATCGCTTTCTCCCTCCCTCGCTTCCACCTTCCCAAACCTCTCATATGTTGAATGCTACCAAACTGTTGTTGCATCCACCATCGTCGTGCATTGCTCGCGGATCAGCGCCATTCTTCTTTCTCGCTTGGATTTTATTTTTGGTTCTTTTTTTGATGCGGAGAGGTGATCCGCAACAGCACGCATGTGATGGGGGCAGCACCACTCTCGATCCAATCGGCATTTTCCGAGAGGTAGCTGTGCTGCTGTGCAATGTTGATGGATGGATGTCCCTTTCAGGCCCCAGTCTGGCCTGGCCAGCAGCGCAACGTCCATACATGGCATGCTTTTTGGTAAGTAAGAGGAGGTTGTTTGTTGCTTTCCGTTTGGTTTCGCGCTGCGTCCATTTCATCTAGCTGTAATCTAGCCTTTAGCATTGTGAGCATGGACGGACGATAGCATCACGCTTTTATTCTAGCCTTATTATTGTGAGTGTGGATGGATGATAGCTTTTACGCTTCAGAGTGCTTTTATCTAGCCTTGTTATTGTGAGCACAGGATAGTTTTTACACTTCATTATGCTGTTACGTATCTGGATCTGATTAAATTTCTCAGATTCAAAAATCACTAGAGGCTGAATGGGGTGATGAAGTCACAGGAAGTTGAGGCGTTTCAGTCAAACCGACCTAACGGCAGCCGCGTTTTCACTTGGAAATGATGCATAGTGCTTCTTGGAAGCCTCCGAAGAGTTTCACTTGCACCTGAGAAATCACATTCTTCTTACTGCTAGTTTTGACCACTGAGATTGAGCTAGCATATTCAAAAAAGTCTAAAGGTTATTGTATTATAAACAATTTTGCAAAATCTCGATTCTGGTGGCAAGATATTTTGGAGTTACTACAAGATTTCTGAGATCGAAAGTCAAATGGAAACTCTCGGTTGTTCTTTACGCTTCTTACTATAAAAGCTCTTCAATTATGGATTTATTGAATTGCTGAAAGCCACTCCGAGAAGTCACCTGCAGCCCTCATAGATCAAACAGAGGCGATCTGATTGTTATCCTGAAAAATAAGATGTATCTTTTTTCTGAAGTGTTTGCTTCAATAGCAGACGAGACACATTGGGTCCAAACTACTGCAGTGGAAACAGTCTGGGTGCGATTTGCAGTGTTATCCATTGAATAAAGCACCATTTGAGCAAGTACCTGATAGGGGGATTCTGCTCTGCAATGTTTGCTAACGATGAAGCACCTGTAAAGGTTTTGCTCCATGAGATACATCGAACATACATTTCAATGACTTCAAGTCTCCAGCTAAATGCCATTCCACAAAAAATTCACCTCTTTCAGGAACACTAAGTACTTTGCCATTCATATGATCCTTTATGATATCTGGATAACTTGTCCTGCTAAAACTTCAGGAAAGAAACGCAAAAGCGTAGATCCAGAGAAGCTGAGAATTTTACCAGAGATAGAGAGGGAGCGAAGCGGGTAAAGCGCATGGGGACTGGCTGGAGGAAAGCTAAGAATGTTCTCGCCCTCCATGCATGTGCATCTGCTCCTAAAGACGAGCTGCCAACAGAGGGCTCTGACATCCAGCAAATTTCTGAAGCAGCCGCTTCCAAACCGGAGCCAATATCCATTGCATCAGCGTCGGCGGTCACCCCTTCTCGCACGCCGTCTCGACTTCAGCTCATTCGGACAAGCATCCGCCTCTCTCGGGTATGTGTCCAGCACTTCCAACTATTTCTCTGTAAATCCTTCAATATCTCTTCATGGTTGGAAATGCTTCTGTTCACTTTTTGGTCCTAAGGGAAAGATCCTCAATCAGTCTTAGGCTTTTTGAGAGAATTTGCAATAGATTTTTGTACAAGGATTTGGTGTATGCACTTAGTGCTACTACATGTTCAGTGCTCACTCCTTGCACTTAATGCTGATAATGCTCCCATATGGCAGGGTAGTAGCGGTGGATCAAATCCAGATTGCTAGTCCTGGGTGAATGGCTCAAAGTTCATAATAAGTGTTGGAATTTTAACACACACGTTGTCTAGAACATATTAGACTGGTAGAGAGAGAGTTGGAGAGTTAAGAGATCTGAGACGTACGAAACTAGATTCAATAGCTCATAGTCTGTGCTCAGAGAAAGAGGAGACACGCACAAAGAACATCAATTATCATGGATGTGAAATTGGGCAAGTACATATCCTGATCGGAGGTGGTTAAGCCACCTTTCTTACTTGAAACACTAAATCTTATTTTGGCAGCTCCAATCTGTTAGCTGCTCACAAATTCTCTTAGCGACGTACCACGATTCCCAATCTAGAAATAGCTTAGCAAACTTTCCTGGCTGCAACTCAAAAGAGCAAATATGAAGATCCTATCCTCTATGCAAAGTTCCCAAGAGGTGCGACACTCTCATTACTAACCCTCTTCACCATAACGAAGCCTTGGCAAGATATAGCCAGGCCATATCTCTAGCCTCTAGTGCAACCGAGCTAGCTTCACGGACCTGTAAGATATTCTAATTTGTTATGGTTGTTAAGTAAACTTGCTTCGACCACAGTTTAACTAAGGGAGCTCATTCCCATGAACCTCCCGCAACGGCATGCGTAAAATTTTCCCTTTAGGATCGGAGGAGTGTGTCCTCAACTAGATTCAGGGATCAGGCTCCATGAGATTTGAACTATTTCATGATACATTATGATTATGGATGGTCTATTTTGGATAGAAAATTCAAATTCTTTGAGAACAAGCTAGCTTGAAACTTTCAAAATTCAAATTTTGAACTTAAATGCTTCTAGTAGAACAATTTGGAAATTTGTAACTTTTTTCATTAGCCTCTACAAGTGTCAAGATCACAATAGAGGAGAGTTAGGCTCAAATAGAATGGCCCCAGCAGTTGCAAAATCTAAAATCCATGATCTATCAACAATGGAAAAGTGTTGCTTAAGATTGATGCATCAGAGGCATCAATGCTACTAGCAACTGTTTGTAACATTTGACTTTCAAGCACATTTCATTCAAAGTTTCAAACGTGTTTTGATTTTCTGAAGTCTTTTTTTGGTTTTGAAACATAGACATATTAGTTTACGATCCAGAGGCCTAAATATACAAAAACAAACTTGGCAAATGAGCATGTAAAAGTGAAATTATCAATCAATCTACTATGAATAACAAAGGCTATCATCTTTCGTGCAAAAAGACCTAGTAATCATCTCATTCTAAATCAAATTGACAATTGTTATAAGCATTTTTGCTACAAACTTACAATGCAAACACATACATACAGACAAAAACATAATGATTCCAAGTTCCAAGTGAGCACATACTGTAGTCACTGAAGTAATATGGTATAGCAATGTTTTCAAGACTAGTTCTAAATGAAAATTAAGAACATATATGACTAATAACTAGAATCTAGAATCTAGAGTGTACATGATGCAGCTAAGTAAAAACAATGTATGCATTGTAGACTAATGTTTGGAGTACCTTTTTGACGACCTTTTCAAAATGGTAAAACATGTTTTGAAATACTAGTTTTGTTTTGTAGTGTGTAGTCTACAATATAGACTTTAATCATCCGCCTCTTATCAAGTTATGAAATTTATGTTATGTGATAATTTATAAACTAGCAAATAAGGAATCAACATGTTGATATGTCACAATGAGTCTCATCACATAAACTAGCAGTTTAGCAACTCCTTTACCACTAAAGTTAAAACAAAGAGTTAGTTTTCACCTCTCTTCACTCTCCTCTCTCTCTTACCTCCTTTCTCCTAAGTTTGAACCTCCCCCTCTTATCTCCTCTCTCCTAAGCTGTAGATTCTAACCTCTATTTTCTAGATTCAAAATTTAATCTTCTTCCTCTCTTCTCTCCACTCGTCTGTTCAATCTCTCTCCCTCTCCCTCTCCTTGCCTTTCTCCCTCTCCCATCACTACTGGCCACATAAGAACTTTTCAAAGATATTAGTCACAAAATCTCGGGTTCGGGGTTCGAATAGTCATTTGAAATTTGTTTTGCCATTTTATGAAAGTTTTCAATCGAGTTTCAACCCTTGAAATGGCCAATTGGGAAACTATGATGTAGACTCAATGCTCATAATGGATAGCAGACTCATGAGTCTTCCTCTGTAAAAGCAATGTGATCAAGCTTTGTGTCCTTAGGGTCATCTCATCAAGATCCTCTAAGTTGAAATCATCCTCTACAACCTGCTGAGCCTCAAGTCCCGCAACATGGGATGAAGTAACATGTGACTGTGAGGTAGCCATAGCAATCTCGATATCTCTAATGGCATGAGTGATGCCTTGTGGTTCCCCCTCTGTCAGCTCTGTTGGCACTAGCAATCGCTCCTTATCTCTCTGAACTTCTATAAGCTAGACAAAGACAACTCCAACTTTTCAAAGCCTCGTGCGTTAATCCTCCAACTACACAAAGGTTGAAGTGCACAAACACTAGCATATCCATTGTACATGGCTTCAATCTATTTCTGCTCTCTGTGATCAAGGTGCCCCAATTTTCTCTCACAACAAACTGAACTAAAATCACAAGGAAAGGCTGATGTCGGTGGTGGTGATGCATTGGCCTCGACATCCATTTGTTTGTGTAACTCTCGAAGGATCCCTCGTTGGCATCGGATTGCATTTGGGGTGCTTGTGGAATGGTGACGTCCATGTCGAGCATGCAGGAGTCAGAGTTCACCTGCAACCATGATAGATATCGAGTCACCATACAAGTTTATTGAAGAGCTTCTAAAATACCAGAAAACTAGCAATGATGAGAAGCATCTGTAAGGTAAGCAACTGTATGGCAAACAAACCTCCAGCAAGCCTCCGTCTCTATCGTATCGTTGTAGCATCAGTGCATTGTTGGACACATAGACCAGCCATCTGCACTGCTCAATCAATAGCCGGTTCCTCTTCTTCGTGTGCTGCATGGACCAGTTGCTCTAGTTCTGCTCACATGCTTAAGCTGAACAGTCCTACGACAACAATCTCTTTGCCAAGCGTCAGAGCTCTGATGTGGAGCAGCCATAACAACTCCACCATGTCAGTGGACGGAGCTGGTCCTCCCTCCGCTTGCATCGATCAATCTCGAAGACCTCGATCCCTCTGTCAAACTTCAGCAAGTCCACCTCGATGATGCTGAGGCGCTCAGCCCCACCTGATGGCAAAATAACGATTCCACGAGTCAGTGTCTATACAAGCAAGATCGTACGTGCATGAACCATAAAAACAATTTGAGAATAAAATGAAAATTGCAATGTAATACCTGGCCCTGGATAGACTCGATCTCTAGCCATCCTCTGTGGAGCTTCAAGTCGTTTGCTCGTCTGGTGGTGTGCCATGAGGGGTGCAACATGTGGGCTACCGCACGGATGGGCTTGTGAAAATAGTCCCACCTCTCCTGTCAAATCTCTAGCAGCTCCTGCCTCCTCTCTCTCCCCACCTGTGCTAGGACCTGCATTTGGGAGTGTGACACCAGCAACTGATGATGCTGATGGTCGTGAGGGCTCTGATGGAGTGGCAGAAGGCCTAGGTGCCCTTGCACGTGCAACAAGCACTGAGTGACTGTGGGTAGGTGGTGCTGGTGCCCCTCTGTGACTAGGCCCTTGACCTATATCCCCGCTGTGGCTAGGCCCTGCACTTGTATCCCTTGCATGGCTAGGCCGTGCACCCTGGACCTGTGAGCTCTGCCCTCTTTGCTGGGAAAAACTCTGTGCTGGTCTCAATGGCTGGCTGGCTGGCTGACCCATCATGGCCGTATGTCTCTCATAGCCTCTCTACCTCAGCATTTGTAATGGAGCTAAAAAGACACAAAATAGTGAGCTTGACATTCATAAATTGCTCTACGTGCACTTCAGGCGTAAACCGACATTCTTGGCATTCTTGTAGGCATTTACAAACAAAGTAGTAGCAACAAGATTTATAATGGGGCATCTTTGTGTATCAAAGCATCCATCACAAACAATTGTGCATCCATACTTGATCTAGTTATTCTTGATAATTTTCAGCTCCTTATGAAGCAATCGTGTCTCCTCCTGTAATTAGTGCACTATGAGAGCCTCAAATCACCCTTTTCTAGTTGTTTTTAACGTTTTTTTGTAAAAAAATTGGAATTATAAACAAAAACACCAATTCTTTCCATTTCCTTTCTGGAGACCCTGTTTTGGAACCACCTGAACCACTGATTTTTTCCATTTTGAAAAGGTCGGAAAATCTAATCTCAAGCCGCATCATGTGTATGATGGGAGAAATAATGGGTGAGAACACCTAGGAACACTTGAACATAGGAGGGAACACCTAGGAATGCATTCCCTATGCTATTGGAATGTTCCAGGCATTCCTCCCATAGTATTTTGGTTGGCATGGCGTTTCCACATTCTCAGGGCCTGGGAGCAACGTCCCCTGGTAACTATGCTTGGAATCCTTGTGCAAGATTGTGGACTTTCCAGAACAGCTCAGTCACTTGTGGAGGTTACATTTTTTCTGGTTGTGTTAGACAATCCTGAGAATCAATCCACCATCAGCATGACAAAATTTAGACCTGCTTGAATTTTGGGTTCAATAAATGGATCTATAGAGATACTCTTTTATCTAGCATGGGGGTGTTTCTGAAAAGTGCATGAAACAACCCAAAGGGCTGATTTTCTTTGCATCATTCACCTAAGAAGGGATGCAAGAGTGCAAGTATTCTGTTAGAGAGTTAAATATCCCGGATACACCATTGGGGACATCCCGGATACACCTCTAAGAATCGCTCTTGGAAGCTGAGCCACATGGACTCATCTAAGAGCAGTTCATGGATGTGCAATAGGGATAGATGTTGAAACAATTGCCATGCATGGGGCAATGCCCATGGTCCTCCCATCTGGCCTGGTCCAAGTGTGCTCTGATCCTCGTTGCCGTGCTGCAAAAGGTGGCACTGCAAAACAAGCAATGCCATCTGCTCCAAGAGATCCACCTCCGACCACACACCTCGTCCCGCCACAGGCATGGTTATAGAAACCCTCATGACGCTACAAAAAAGGTCAAAAACTCAAATGTGGATAGGTGGAAAAAGGGAGCTAAAACAAGCCTAGTGCCGCCTAAGACGTAAACCGTAATGCCAATGGACGCCTAAGATCTACCCTAAATCCCTAAGCCCTAACCCCAAAACCTAGAAAAAAAGGCAATGCAAAATGCCCACATGCACACCAACCACATGAATGCTTATCAATGTTTTATGGTACCTTTCGAATCGCCGTTTCGAACCGTGTTAGAATCAAGTTAGAATCGGCTTCTGCAGGTTCGAACCGGCAAACTGTTTTATGGTTTTTTTCCCCCCTCCCTTAATTTCTACCTTTCGATTATGTCAAAAACAAGTGCTTTCTTAGTGTTAATGGGTCACATGCAGATTATAATTCTGATTCGTAATTAATTGATAGTGAAATTCGAATTTTGATTCGGAACTTTGAACTTCCGACTCTCGAGTCTTTGTTACCTAACAATACATGTCACTTGTGATTTAGGGTTCTTGATCTATCTGTTGCCTGAAGTTTTAGCTATGGTCTATCTGTTATCATCAGTGACATTAGCTAGTATATACTTCCATACATGACTAGAAAGATAGTCCTTTGAAAAATCGAACCGTTTTTTTGGCATGACTAGAAAGATAGTCCTTTGGAAAATGCAAAGAAATGGTTCGGACTGTTATTTTGGCATGATGACAGATAGTCCTTTGGAAAATGCCAAAAAAACAGTTCGAACCATTTTTTTTGGCATGATGAAAGATAGTCCTTTGGAAAATGCCAAGAAAATGGTTCGGACCATTTTTTTTTGTCCGGTTCGAACCAAAAAAACAGTTAAAACCGGGCCGATTCGAACCGCGGTTCAGCTATGATGCCCATGTTGACTACCCATGCAAAAAGAAGCTTGGAAAGATGCAATCACTTTCTCCCTAGCAATTGTACGGCCAATCTTAGCAATAGGAATCACTCAAAATGATGTACTATAGCCTCCAAACAAAGCAAGGAAAAAAAAGGTGAAAAAAAGCTTCAAGAAGTTGCTTTGCTTGCAAATACCCACCTAATCATTGTTGCCCACTTCTGAGTGCCTGCAATCATTAAGGCCTCTGCATACAGTGCTCACACTACCCATTTGGCCACCGACCTCTCCCTCCACAAGCTTCTCTTCTCTCCAAAAAGTGCGCTGGAAAATGGGGCTTCGTGGCACTTCTAAAAAAATTTCCAGTTGTTTTTTTGCACGACGTTCCGGGGTTCCAGAACGCTGCGTTCCGGAATGCGGGGTCCCGGAACGCTGTTCCGACGCAAATGCCAACTATGCTCTATTCCAAGCTTACAAGCGTAATTTGATGGATATTGAACTGGTTTGTGCCTTGTCAAAGTGTCAGACAACATATTCTCATCCATGTGAACAATAAACTTTGCACGCACACAAACTCACAGTGTGGATCTCTTTTTAAGCTTCTGCAAATCCCTTGCTGAGATCAATGTCTACCACCATAAAGCTTATCTAACACATTATGCAAAATAGCAGATTAATTATGACATTTTCCTTTCCTTTCCTTTCATTCATGTTTCAGTACCAAATGTTTGTTTTGAACCCTTGCACGAGTTTGGTTTACCTAGCTGGCAGAACTGTGCCCTTGCTGACTGCAAATCACTTTCAAATATTATAGTGAGGGAAACAAAGTTCTGCACCATAGAAGTAATGCCATAACACCCATAGTTATGAAGGAACGCGTTTATATCAATTTAGGGTTTAGGGAACCCATGCTGATCTTTAGTCCCATTTATTGATATTTACAAAGTTAAGTTTTATGAGGCTTAGTCAGATGGTTTATCAGCACGTCAGGAGCTTTTATATCTATGTTCAGTCAATCTTCTGGTCGGTCAACTACTTTCATGTTTGTTTGTGAATGGAGGATAAAGATGGTAGTTAGATTCATAGAACCAGTTTTCAGCAACACTTGCAGCTTATATTTTTGGTGACAGAGTACTTGCGCAATATGCCTGGAGTCTATGAAGCCAGGCACTGGTCATGCCCTTTTCACAGCAGAATGCTCTCACACATTCCATTTTTCTTGCATTGCATCCAATGTAAAGCATGGCAATCTAGTCTGCCCTGTTTGTCGGGCTAAGTGGACAGAGGTTCCCTGGCAAGCTCCAGTTGAAGTACAGAAGGTGCAAAAGTTAGGTGGAATGAGAACAAGAAGAACTTCAAGTATTGGTCCACGCCAATCGACACAACATGGATCTGCTCAAAGTGGAGTTATAGAAGCAGAGGAGGACATGAGAAGGCTTGATCCAGTTCTTCGTATTTTGGACGAATCAATTGCTAATGCCAGAGGGATTACACGTATTAGCCCTCCAGAGCCTAGTGTGTTCAACGATGATGAGCCTCTTCATTTGGTGGATGGGACATCTCAAGAAATATCATCTTCTAGAAAAGTCAGACCATGGGATAGTGGCGATCAAGAGATGCCTTCTACAAGTGTGGAAAACTCGGAGGTGATTTATATTCAAGCCGAGGATGTGAGAGGATTGGATGTCATTGAAGAGAGTGGAAGAGATTCTCCACGCAGAGAGCTTGAGTCACCCACATTAGACGCAGGTTTGAAAGAATCGGATGTTACTGCAGGGAGTGGAAAAGATCCTCTAATAACAGAAAACATGTCTTCAGGAGGAGAAGAACAAAGTGAAAACTCAGTTCAGCAATTATCAACAGCTACTAAATTGGAATTGAGGTGCCATGCCGAAACTGGTAGCCTTGCCTACTCCAAATCTTGTGAAAGTTTTACTGTCCTCGTCCATCTTAAAGCTGCAGCCATCAATAGAATGCAAAGTCCACAACTTGATGAAATTCCAGCACTAGATGTCATCTCAATGGAGAACAGTGCGAACCTAGTCAGAGAAGAAAGTGTGCATGCCACTGACAACACATTTGGAGCACAATCTCCATTTTTGCATTCTAGCTCTAGCTCCAGGGCTCCTCTTGATCTAGTCACCGTACTTGATGTGAGTGGAAGTATGGCAGGCACCAAACTTTTACTTCTTAAGCGTGCAATGGCTTTTGTTATTCAGAATCTTAGCCCTGCTGATCGTCTCTCAGTAGTTGCCTTCTCTTCAACTGCAAAACGTTTGTTTCCCTTACGTCGAATGGGTCTGGAGGGACGTCAACAAGCACTGCAAGCCATTGATGCTCTGGTTTCAACTGGGGGAACTAACATTGCTGAAGGTCTGAGAAAAGGTGCAAAGGTGCTGAAAGATCGTCGAGAGCATAACCCTGTTGCAAGTATAATGTTGTTGTCAGATGGACAGGACACTTACAGTATGGGTGCAGGCCATTTCCCTCTGTTGCAAGGGCATGAAGTAGTAAATTATCGATTCTTAGTCCCTAGATCTCTAACACATGACGCGGAGCATGCACAGATTCAGATTCCTGTTCATACTTTTGGTTTTGGAGCTGATCATGATGCTGCCACAATGCACTCAATCTCAGAGGTGTCAGGTGGTACCTTTTCTTTCATTCAGGCAGAGGGAGCTGTCCAGGATGCATTTGCACAATGTATAGGTGGCTTACTTAGTGTCGTTCTGCAAGATGTTCAGTTATCTATGTCCACTCACACGCAAAGCATTGAGTTGAAGGATATTCAAGCTGGTAGTTATGAAAGTTCTATCAGTGACCTTGGGAGAAGTGGAACTATCAAATTAGGTTATTTGTACGCAGAAGAGGAACGGGACATTCTTTGTGAACTCAAAATCCCCGCTCTTGCAAAGCCACTTCAAAGCAATGGGTCTGAGATGCAAATCCTCAAAGTTAAGTGCACATACAAGGATCCTGTGTCGCAGGAGATTTGCCAGACCATTCCACTAGAGCTCTCAATATCTCGTCCAGATCATGTTCAACAAGAACAGCCCAAAGTTAGCCTTGAAGTAGACAGGCAAAGAAACAGGCTGCATGTTGCTCAGGCAATTGTGGAAGCAAAGTCACTCGCAGATGCAGGTGACATTGAAGGCGCACAGAGACTGCTTCATAATGCTAAGCTAGCATTGCAAAAATCAGAAGCCTTTCGGGCTGGTGATCAGTTATCAAAGGTTCTTGAAACTGAGCTCATTGAAATTCAAGTAAGAATGGCAAACAGACAGATGTATGAACGATTAGGAAGAGCATATATCCTTTCTGCACAGAGTTCTCATTTTCGGCAACGGGCTACAACTCGAGGAGAATCTGTGGATGGTCACTCACGTGATTACCAAACCCCATCCATGATAGATATGGTTCTGCGCTCACAAACGATCTCCTTTCCATCTTCTTCCAGAAGGTCTACAACTTCAGCTGAAATATGCTCAGGACCCACATTTTTATCTTCCCCAAGAAGAATCTGGCTGCGCCAAACATCTGGCAGAGTCGGAGATGCCCATCCCAATGAGCTACAAGAGCCACTCAGGATCAGCTGAAAATTTTGTTGATTGGAAAGCAGCTGGGGACGGAGTTACTCAATCACTAGAAGAAAATGTCCTGTGATTTTTATCGTACTCACCAGCAGATTGTTGGGTTGAGCTAATGTAGCCTTTCTTCTGAACAGCTCCATGTCGTTCTTTGAATTCTACAGTGACCTCATCATATCTATTTTCCAAATGCAGTACAGAAAGACGATTCTTTTGGCTGGATAAGGCATATAAAAGTTGATTACATCAGACAAAACGCATACCATGTTTGAAGACTTATTTTCCAATTCACATAGCAGTGGAAAATGATGTTGTAAGCATGTTCTCTACAATATTTCAGATACTTTGGACAAGAAGAAAAAGCTGTGAGCTAAAGATTTAAATTTGTAAATTTGGATATATCCCAATTTCACAAATAGATACATCATATAGCTAAGGCTACTAGTTACAAACAACCCATAGCATACAATTCGAACTTTTGCTTTGAAAAGCTCAGAAGTGTGACTTTTTTTTATGAGAAACTGGTTTCTCTTTCAGAATCAGTGAATATCTTTTAGTTGACTTTGCCGTTTGTTACTGCCCCGAATCATGACTGCCGTCACCTTCTCTTAACCGTGAAAAACTTAATCAGGCTGGCTAATGCCCAAGAAAAACTGAGCTGCCTCAATCCTGCTCTTTAACATAGCTTAGACACTGGGGCCAAACTCAATGTCCCTCTAATTCTCTTGACAGGGAAAGCTTTTGCAACCATGGACTTTCTTAATTGCCTTTTAGTCTTCAGCTCCAAGAACCTAGATTTGAGCAAATAAAAAATCCAGAAAGATCTACAAAAGATCTAGATCACAAGTATTTAAATCAATCTTCACCAAAATCTAGTCACCTTGGAAAATAGACCTTGCCTAGATCACAAAGATTAAGGCTCACAATCAAAACACAAAATCAGATTCAAACATCCCTATTGGACTCACATCACTCAGATCTCAAGACTCGAACCTTAAGAATTGGATTGGATTTGATAATTTTTTATGCCAATCTATGTCCTAGGCTTTCGCCAATTCTGACTAGCTTGAAAAATTGGATGAAATTGACACCTACAGATTTACCAAAATCTCATCCAAGATTGTACAATCACCCGTCCTTGTTCTAAACACTTAATGGGTAGAAGTTTATTGGCCAATACTCATACGTGGGCTTACAAAACACGTGCCACGGAGTTTTATTTCTTTTTTTCTTTTTAATGTTTTCATTGTGTTTGCACAATTGCTAACATCTTGGTGATTGATGGTACATAAAGAACATCTTCTAGATCCATACAATTTGAGGATTCTTGGCACAAAGAGATGGTACCAACACCATCTATCCTACACTCTTCATCACTTGTAGTAAAGACAAAATTTTTAGCATCATTGAATGAGTGTAAAGTTGAAAAAAAGTCCTTTTCATAAGTCATGTGAGAACTTGCCCCACTATCAATCCACCAAGTGTCTTTTGAATTGCCATTGCTTGTTGGTGAGTACTAGATTGTACTTCTTGGCTCTTCCTAAATTCTTTTCTAAAATTTGCCTCACTAGCAACTCACTTGATGTTCACAAAGACACAAGTGGCAAGATTCCCTTGACATTAGGGGATATTAGAACTCAAAGTGGGCCCTTTGTCAAGATGTTATTTTTTTTTGACTTCGCACGCTTCAATGCTTGTGTCCCAATCAATGGTGTCCATCTGTGATGAACTGTAACAGTGGTTGACAGACGACAATTGTTTTTGTCTTTCCTGGTCAAATTTTCTTGATTTTCAAAAATCCCGCTGGGCAAAACAAACGATTGTCATTGGACCATAGTTACTGTCGAATACTCTTTTGTTGCCCGTATTTGTACACTCGAGGTTGATTTGACGTCAATAGTCGTAAGCGGCAATAAACTAATTCTTGCAGTTTAAGAACTTCTTGTCATTCTTAGGTATACCTCTCATTCTCGTCATTGTCAATGTTCTTAGCTTTCATAGATTTTGGATTATCGTTCATAGGTATACCTCTCATTCTCTTCATTTCTCCATACTCAGTTTGCGTAGACATATTTTGGACTAATGGCTAAATATTTGGAGACTAAGAGAAACCATTGATGCAATCAATATTTTCAATGAAAAGAAATGCAAAAGATCAATGGATACCAAGAATATATCGTAAATATCAATGGATCTCGATGCATCCTTCCTCAAAGGCTCTTTCCAAAAAAGAAAAAGATCGGATAACATATATAGAAGCTCTTGGAAAGGCATGATAATGGATTTCAAAGTATCAGCTACCGGGAGTGTGATTTTTTGGCGAGCTTTTCTTGGCGATTTTTTTAAGGCGAGTTTTTTTTGTGTTCAGAGCAAGCTTTTTCGTGTTCAGAGCAAGCTTTTTACTATTATTAGATTTTACCCACTATAGCATATAGCAGCAACTATCGTGCGGACTCCGATATCATATGCAATACCATGTACCTGCATTCGAGGCATGAAGCAAAAGTGCATGGTTTATCCTCTACCAATAGATTAAATTTTTACGGATGGGGGTAGTGGGAAGGGTGCAACAAGAACACACGTGCAAGATCCCAAAAAGCACATGCGACAAATGAAAATAAAACATCTCTTTCCTTGCTAGAAGAAAAAAAAACAAAAATATGAAGTGCAACAAATTGTGAAAATAAATCATCAATTTCCTTGCTAGACTAGTAGAATGAATGGACATGGTTAAATGTACGTTGCATGAATAAACATTGCTATAATTAATTGGAGAAGGAGCCTATTGACTTTTTGCAATAGTTTTAGAAGAAGACACCAATTTGATGTTGTGCCTAATGTAGAGTCATTGTGGCTTGTTGAGTATAGTCCATTGCCCAATGCCTGCTTTATAATTAAGGATCAAGTAGAATAAATAAGTGATTTCATTTTTTGCATGGACATGACAACAAATTAGATTCAAGTTTTGACTAGTAGATTTTTTTAAGAATCTACAACCTAAATTCCGTTGTTCTAACCTTTAGAATTGGGTATACACTTTGAATAAAAAGATCAAAATCATTTCCAACAAAGTTTGAAATTTTCATGTGCGTGATTGAGCTGTGTGAAAAGATTGTAGTTGAAGGTGTGCCTCATATGAAAGATAGTCTCTTTCACTTATCATATTGTTGTTTTGTTGACCTTCTGGTGTGGTGTATTTATAACCTACAGAACTTTTTTTTTTGGTGCGACGTGTGCTTGGAATTGGGTTGTTTCTCTTGGAGAGTAAACAGACACATTAAACAATTTGTATACCTAGATTTGAGGAACAAAGTTGCTAGTTTGAAGAGAGGGTTTTGCACTTATTTAATAAAAATGCCACCTTCATCGTCAAAGTAACATGTATGTAGACAATGTTTACGCATGGATCAACAGCAACTAAGAGAAAAACAACAAAAAATCGCCACGTAAACTTTTTTTGCTGAAGTGCTGACATGCTCTGACATATCCGATAATTAAAGGTCTAGAATTAAATCAGATTACACAAGACCTTTAATATTCAAAAGGAGAAATAAAAAAAATACCAGATAATGCAACAACATTCTATCAAAATGTGTGTTCCAGGCCCTCCATGGTCACCATCGTCCTTAGTGCCTAGCTTCTATTGCAGTTTTCTGACCAAACTTTGCCGTCCAGTAGCAGTTTTACCTTTTTAAGTTTGTTTTATACAGTTGTGGAGTTTGGCCAAATATACAAACGTCACTCAAATATATGCATTGTAGTTATATACAAGGGATTCAAATTCGTCAGTTTGAACTCATGTTTACATCAACACTTAGGCACACCAAACAATGTAAAGAGTTTCCATCTCAATCTCGTAAACTTAACATTTACATATGTGAAAGTAATGTACTTTTTAGACCATAAATGGATCTTAGAACATCCACAAGAGTGATTATGTACTTGCTTAATCAATGCATCAAAAAATTAGACAACAAATCTTGATCTATCTGGGATGTATGTAGCATTGTTAGATTGACAAATGAAGCTAAAATCACATTCTCTTGTAACTTATATTCCTAGAATGAAGCTTAATAGGCCGAGATCTACCAGCTTAAACTCTAGCAATTTTTACATCTCTAATTCCATCTAGATCATTACCACTCAAAATGATGTCATCTACATACAAAACAAGAATGATGATATTTCCATCATGAGACCTTATATACAATAGTGGATCATATGCGCTCATTACAAAATTGATGGAAATGAGAAAAGAGTTTAGCCTAGAGTACCATGCTCTAGGTGCTTGCTTGAGCCCATAAAGGCTCTTCTTTAAGAAACACACCTTTCCTTCATGCTTTGCCTTGATGAAGCCCTCGGGTTGCCTCATGTAGATCTCCTCCTCCAAAGAACCATTGAGGAAAGCATTTGTGAAATCAAGTTGGAATAGCTCCCAGTTGAAGGTTGTAGCAAGACTAATGATCAATCTAATAGTAACAAGCTTAGCCATAGGAGCAAAAGTCTCATCATAATCAATGCCTTTGGTTTGGCTTACTTATTGATCCATCTTGATTATACTTCAATCTACACACCCACTTGCAATCAAGTGGTTTTTTCCCTCGAGAAAGATTCACAAGATTCCAAGTATGATTCTCAATGAGAGCATCATACTCTACTTGCATAGCATCCATCCAACTTTTAGATTTACAAGCATCTTCATAGCATGTTGGCTCATCTAACATTGAAGTAAGAAAAGTGTAAGATGATGATCCTTCCCTTTGATCACCTTTGCCATCATAGGTGAGCCTCAATGGCTCGGCCTTTGCCCTTGTGGATCTTCTTGGAGTTCTTGGAGGTCTTGCATCTTGAGGTGGATCCTCAAGTTCTTCATCACTTGGAAGCTCCTCCTCCATCCTAGCATGATCCTTGGCATCAAGATGTGCTTCATAACAAACGGGATGGCAACACTCATAGAATTGTAGATCCATTTTGCTACAAAATCTCAAACCTCCAGGTTCAATAACCAAGTCAGCAGAACTAGCAACAGAGAATTTCTTTTCAGATTGCCTTCCAAGACTTTGAAGAAAAACAAGTAATAGGCTTCTGCTTGTCAAAAAACCAAACAACTGGGTCAACTCCTTACTCAACCAAATGGACACTCAGAGGCCTTATTTATTGGGCGTTGGAGTCACCTTATGGCAAGGGCTAAGCAACAACTTAGAGTAGAACACTCCCTTTTCCACTCGACCTCTTACTTCAAGTATTTGTGTGGCTTGAACAATTTCTTTCCAAATTCTATAACTGACACTTGATTCTTTGCATGTGTGATTGGATAAGAATATTTCTGCTCTGGCACCTCCAATTGACGGCTTATTAAAAACTTTTTTTTTTTCGGAGAGTCTGTCACTTATCTTGCCTCTGAAAGAACTTCTTCCAACCTCTTAATAGCTGCTTTAGCCAAAGACTCCGGTTTTGTATTCCATGCAAGGAGAATATGCAGATAAATTAGTTTTTCAAGAATACGAACCTCAGCATGTAATGTGCATATGTGAACATTTTTTAATGGAATTGGCAAAACACTTTCATATTTGGATCTTCTGCTTCTCGTGTTGGGCCAGTGTTTGGTCATCCCAAATTCATATTGTAGCAATACTTCATGCAATAAAGCCATGGATGCTTTGATGTTGCCCCACGAGAGACATTATACATGCATTTCAATGTTTTTAAAGCCCCTGCAAGGTGCCATTGAATTTGAAAACTTCCATGGTTTTTGAATGTAAAATTCTCACCCTCTAGATGTCTCTTTATAACCTCGCCATAATTTGTTCATGAAAATATCCATGATAGTATTTTATGGTTCTCTTTTAAGACCTGTAGAGAAGCAAGTAATGCATGACATGTTAATAAAAAATGGCAATGTATAAATGTTAATAACAATACTTAAAAAGATAATTGAAAAGTATACCTAGAATGCCGCCAACCACCATTTGTGATTTTCTAATTGAACACTAAACGTTCGATCATTTGTATCTAGAATTTTGTTCATCAAAGTGACACTCACTCGTTCCAACTTTTGACCTCCAATTTTATTACTATAATGATCTTTCCATATACTTGATGTTCGTCTAGTTTATAGAATCGAATAATGTATTTTAGAACATTTTCAATATTAAGAAAAATATTATTGCAATCATTGTAATTGAGCTCACCATATTCTGATTTGTATAATTTAGTTATATGAGCTGGTTGGCCAACTACTTTGAGAATTTTGTCATTATAATAATTTCTTGCTAATCTTACCCGGTATGGATGAGGAAGATAAGTTTTCTTCACCATCACTTGAGAAAAGGCTCTACTTTTAAGTAAAATTATAATGGGAAAGAGAGAGAGAGAGAGAGAGTACCAGATTATATTGAACGGGTTAAACACCTCAGATCTGAGTGTGATCCCAATTTAAGTAATGACGATGCCATGATTATGTGGTTTTTAGTAGGTCTACCTAAAAGGATTAGACGCAAGCTGATACGCCATACCGAGTATATTTCTTTACAAAATGCTATGGACAATGTGATACGAGAGGATGATGAAGATTTTGATGACGAACCAAATATTGAAGTGCTTCCATACACAGTGGGACAAACCACTACTACATCCACCACTATTGCATCCACGAATATTAATGCTATTGCGGAATTATGATGAACGAGTTTGAGAAACTTGGTCAAAAGTAGCAGATGCAGCTAGATGAGATGTAGTCTCAATTTGACGAGAAAATGAAAGCTTTGGAAGAGGTGCATGCTAAGAGTAGCAACGCACTGGAAAAGTCCGCTAAGACTTTTCTTAGTCAGAAAAATGTCTGGTGCTTAATTTGTGCGGGAAACCAACACCATGAATGAATGTCCAACATTGAAACAACGAATGACGAATATTATTTGTCATTTTTGCAATTCTACGAGACACGAAACAGCCTTTTGCTCGTTTAATCCTCCGATTATCTAGCAAAGGTATGCTAAGCTTCAATATCAGGAACCTACTACCTACAAGAGACCTTATCCTAAGAACTAGGCTCAAAACTGGGATTTCTTGAATGACTAGCTTTGCCAGCTCCACAAGCACAACAAGCTCCTCCTGTGAATCTAATGGAACAAGAGCCTCACAGTGGTAATGAGCAATGGAATCACAGTAATGATCAAGAGATTGGACCTTCAGAACAGTACAACAAGCAACGAGACAATGGACCAAAGCACCACTTGGATGCTTTGCATGCAGAGAGAACCATAGAGTTGCGAAATGTTTGAACAAAGGAAAGTTTATCCCAGTTTGTCGAGAATGCGGTTATGGACATTATTACAAGGATTGTTCAGCAAGACCAAAACCACCGCCAGTTATTGCTTCATTAAATATGATCATGATCAAGCAAAGACCAACAACTCAGCCTATTGACCCAAGTGTACCTTTGATGATTGTTACCAAAGCTCAAAAGCAGAAAGAAGTTCCTGTTGATCCAATACCTACTGAATCTGTACCAACTACAAATATACCTACTGCATCAGGGGTGTATCTGAATCTCAACTCAAAAAAGAAGAGATACCAGAATATGAGGTAGCGGATTAAACAATTGCAAGAAGAAGAGGAATTAGAAGCAACTAAAGCAGCAATAGAAGCCCATTCTTCACCTATGCCGCTTTTGAATTTACATAATCCACGAACGGATGTTAATACTCAGTTGCACCATCATGAAGAACCCTTCAAGATGATAGACTCAGAAGTGCCGCAAACGAAAATGATCGTAAATATTCAGTCTAACAAGATGGATATTACATTGGGAGATGAATGTGTATGTAGAGGGCATCTGCTTCCTTTGTGGAAGAAAGTACCGGAGGAAACCAAGGAGAAAAAGGGGACGGAGGCGAAGATGAAGGACAAGATTCGCCCTCGAACGACAATGACGGAGAAGAGAGCGAAGACTAAGAAGTCTATAATTACTTCTTAGATTTGATGTATTTTTTTTATTTGGTGTTAGCATCAAAGCCCTTTTAAAAAATTAGATGCAAATATGTACACTTTTTTGGAATATAAACTTTTCTATTTCATCATCTTTATCTCATTATCTATGAAATGATTGTTTATTGTTTATGTTTTTCTATTTCATCATGTATAAATTTGTTGTAAACATATAAAAAACAATGAAAAACAAACAAAAACATCAATATAAGATGGGAAAACATACCTCATCTATTGCTTGGATGGTCTTTATTTCCTTTCAAGATGCATCTTTGTTTTTTTTACAAAGGCAAACAATGAAAACCAAATCAATGTTAGATTAGAAAGAATTACTGTTAGATTACAAATCAATCAACAAAAATCAAACTACTATGACATGCGCTTTATAAATCAAATGTAATCTACATCAATTTGAGATGTAGAAGATACTATGAAATGCACTTTATGAATCAAATGTAATCTAGCAAAATTTAGAAAATGTATAACATACCTCATGTATTTGTTTGAATTGTCTCATTTCCTTCAAAATTGCATCACTTTCTTAACCAATAAACAATGAAAAACCAACAAACAAAAGTCTCTCTCTCTCTCTCTCTCTCTCTCTCTCTCTCTCTCTCTCTCTCTCTCTCTCTCTCTCTCTCTCTCTCTCTCTCTCTCTCTCTCTCTCTCTCTCTCTCTCTCTCTCTCTCTCTCTCTCTCTCTCTCTCTCTCTCAAAAGCTTTTCTTCAAAAATTCCGAAATCGATCTGCAAATAGAGTCGGGACCCCCAATTTTTTCATTTCACGGTGTTTTTTTGTTGTTTGAAAATTTCTGTGTGGTAGTGCCATGCATGGCACTACCACGCCAATGCAAATTTTTTTTCAGAAGATTTGCCACGTGTGGCACTAGGGCACTCTCTAGAAAAAGTTGCCACGTATGGCACAAGAGCGCTCTCTGGAAAAATTTGCCACGCGTGGCAAACCATTCGTGTTCTTTAGCCATTAATTTGGACTTTAGTTGTTGAGGACTTCTGTCTAAAAACAAACAGTTCGTGAACGCGATTAATTAATTCGCTGTACAATCGCGAATACATCAAACATTTCTCAACTCTTTGTTGACATCTTAATCAACCAGAGTGTAGTACTGTTGTACTACTCTGATAACATCTGATTTGTAGAACGTGTTTCATTTGATTTGGTAGAGGCCAGATTGTTGTTCTGAAAATTATCAACACAATACACCCAAATATAAGTAATACTAGTTACTTTTTAATGTTTGTCTACAACCAAAATAACACTCGAAACCACTTGTCATAAATTGTACCAAAAACATAACTTTCTAACGCTGTCCTATGTGGGAATGACACTATTTGCTACAAAATCTATATTAACCTTGTTGGTATAGTACGACATATACCAATTTTTGGTGCCATTGTCGGGGATAGTTTAGGAAAGTTAGAAGAAATTTGACAATCCATCTCCATCTCTAGTGTATGTCAGATAGAGAATCTAGATTAGAACGATATCGAAAGCTTAGAGAGGAATTTTTACAAAGACAAAGTGAGAGTACTAGTCGAAGAAATCTAGACAAAATCACTGCCCAGTTACTTGAACTCCTAATTAGCTTCGGTATGGAGGGTCCTACTACACGTTCCACTTCTATATCAAAAATTAAATACAATTATCTTAAAGGGACTTCTTCCGATGATGCAGATAGCTATGTCTCACAATTTGAGTCAATAGCTAATGCAAATAACAATGGTACTGACGTAGACAAACTACGGATCTTCCCTGGTCTACTAAGAAAGCAGGCGCGTATCTGGTATAGTCAAGTTGAACTAGGCCGTGTAAGAACCTGGTACCTGTTGAAAGATGCGTTTATGAACTAGTTTAGAGAAATCGGTTACAAATCGAGAATTCTCGGACGTTTGAACAATGTTCAGAAGAAGAGTAAAGAATCCCTTCGCAAATATACACGAAAGGTTAAAAATCTCATAGGAAAACTAACCGGTGTATATCTAGTTGATATGCAGATCGAATGGTTTTTGGCTGGTTTACCACCAAAGATTGATCGGTATTGCAGACAAGGGGACATGACCTCCTTAGCAGTAGTAATAGCTGGTGCCAAAAATTTTGAGACCTCAAAACTAGCACAAAAGCGACGATCAACTAAGAAATCTCGAAAGTCGAAGACTGATTCTAGTACCAGCAAGGATGATTTAGATTCTGATTCAAGTACCAGTTCTTCAAGTTCAGAATCTGAAAGCAACGATTCATCAGAATCAGAAGCTGACAAAGGAGAGGGAAAGAATAAATGACGAACTAAATGAAAGGACGACACAAAAGTTGTCAAGGATAAGTCGTCAACTTCTAAAGTTGAAAAGCTTTGGAAGAGTAATATGGCTGACCTTAATAAAAAGTTTAATGATTTGAAAGTGCAGATCTCTGAAGTTGCAGATAAAAGACTGAAAGCGTCTTCTTCCAACTCAGGAATGTGGTGTACAAAATGTGGAACTTCAGGACACACTAAGGAAGGCTGCACCACTGTGAATGTCAAATATGTTGAAGATCCTACCCAGGAGGTACTTTTTATTTTTCAAAATGATGCGATTACTAAGTATGCTCAGGGTATTGCAGCATCAGCCCCGTAGGATAGACCCAAGTTCGCACCAAGAAGACATAATCCTCCTGAATTTGTTGGACCAACAAAGTCTCAAACTGCGACTAAACCAGTGTCGGGCAACTGCTATAACTGTGGAGAGCCGAGACATTTTTCACCTGACTGTCCTCAGCCGCGAAAGTTGATTGGTTATGTACCGTTATGCTCGAATTGCAGAGAGCCTGGTCACAAGTATCCTAACTACCCTCAGCCGCAGAAGCCGTGACCCAAATATCAGTATGTAGCGACACCAGCTGCTGCAGACTCGAAAGTGAAAGCCTTGACTGATGCTATTGTGCAGAAAAATGACGTTATTGAAGAAAAATTGGTAGAGACAGAAGATCAATCCTAGCCAAGTGACGTGGAGAAGTTATTCAAAGTCACAACGAGAAGCAAAAGCTCCTCAAATCCTGACTAGAAATCTTCGACGAAGCGCAAAAAGTCCTCAAAGAAGAAATCTTCTAGTAAAATGACAAACAAATCTATGACTAAGGAAGATCTTAAAGATGACCCCGACTATGACCGTGATGCTGCAAAAGTTATTTGCAAAAGATATCTTAGTAGAGGCGAAAGAAATTATCAACGCTGAACTTCAGTCAGCTGCTGTAGAGAAGGTGGTCACTTTCGAGGAAGGGGATGACGAAATCACGACTCACACAACAACTTCAAGTTGTGCCATCCTGTTCCGGAGCCTCAGACCATCCTGAGTATTTGGAGGCTGTCGCGAATCTCGACAAGCTCGAGCAGGAGCTATCGAATCTCAAACAACAATTGGAAGATCAGAAGCTGGCTGCTGAGTTGCAAACTCAGGACTTGACAACTGTATCCTCACAGCCAAAGCGAACACGACGCAATCAGTCGAAACTATGTGCTGACAAAGTCCGTGCATTTGCTGAACGCTTCTGGAAATGGTGTCCACATGCATTTAATGTTGAATTGCAATGGAGTGTGGATTACATGATGCTACCAGGCAAAGTAGGCATTGCCTTCGATGAATGGAAGCGACCTTGGGAGAAGGACGACTTTCTCTGGTTATGGGCCCAACTTTCTATCGAACAGAAAGGATGTCTCTGTTGGGGCATAATCCAGGGTAAGTTCCAGGTCGTGCCTTTCGTATCAGCAAAGTTATACATAGGCTCTTACGGTATGTATGCTCTAGAATATATGCGAATCAATGAGTTTCAATTTTTGCGAAACTAAGACAATAAGCGACATTTTTGGAAGCGAAAGTCACAGTTTCAGTTGTACTAACCACAAGCTGTTGCGGATCTAGGTGAATTCGACGATGCCGGGTTGCTGATGAATATAAATATGGCTTATCCAGAACTATTTAGCCTTTATGTGGATTGGGAGCAAAATCTTGTAGATTATTTTGCGAAAATTCGACACAATCTGCAAGACAGAAGGAAGTCAGCTACAAGCAGTTTTGTACATATTCATTTTGGTAGTTTAGTACTTTCGTAGCAAAGACATTATTTTTCGTTCAAAATCTTTATGTTAAAAGCTCTTTTATAAGATTTTCAGCTCGTTACTGTAAAGAAGTCACTCTTCGAAGTGATTCAGACGAAGATACAAAGTTAACTCGGGAGCTATTCGATGGAACATTGCTCCCAGTCAAGTTAGAAGAATTCGGCAACTTACCAGTTGGCTGTTACACAAAATCGAAAGAAGACTTGCTATTGATCAAAGCTCAACAAAACTTGGAGTTTGCTCAGAAATTATATGAAGAAGTGAATCGTTCATAAAACATTCATTCATGCCTTTGTTGTGCTGATGTTTTCTATGGGATGCTGCATTTCTGAAGTTTAAAGATGTTTTGAAGTTTGATTCCAGTTTTCATCAACAATTCAAAGATCAACTCAAAACAACCTATTCAATTAAAGAAACAACAAGACACATATTCTCTAAGATGAAGAAATATCTACAGGACAATATATACGAAGAAATATCTTTTCGCCTTAACAAAAATCTGAAGAACAAAATGTTTCGCTAATAATCCTTAAAAAGAAGATGTTATGTTCACGAGGACGTTTCACATTTGAGGAAGGGGATATATGTGATGCCACCTTATTGTTAAAAATTGAATTTCAACATAAATATGGCATGATATACTCGAAAATGAAGATATGAGCTGGTTAAGTATAAATCATGAAGAGGCCTAAGTCATTTTTCGGGAATATATCTCCTAAGTACTTGCCTTGTAATTAAGGGCAAAACTTTTAATAAGAAAGACATTGCCTTGGATAACCTTTACTAGGTCGTCCACACGAAACGACTAGATACGAAAAGACATGTTAAACTAGAGTAACTTTAACTCTTAGTTAAATATACCTTTCATGGTATAATTGAACGTATACATAGTCTAATTGTTAACTAGACCCTTTCGCGGGAGCGACACACCTATTGTTTAAGAGGTGTGTTTGTTCGTCCCGTAGAACATATATAGATCTCACATTTCAGTCTCGAGCATCGAGAGAGAAGAGTTTATGCATATGTAAGAGATTGAAGAAGTGAATAGAGTTCTGTGAGTTATTCTCTCTTATCTCTGTTCTCCGCACTACTGAGTGTGAGTGATCTTGAGTCTGCTAACAATCTCTAATGCATTACATGAATTACTCTCTGATTAGACAAACTCTCTAGTGCATTACAGTCGTTTGCTGTGTATCCGTAAAGCATGCTCTACAGAACCGTTTTAAAATCATCTTATTCGTCTGTCGCGAATACTTTCTACTTGACACTTGAATAACGACTATCTTTGGTACAGTCTAGCACGATCATTGAATAAAGCTGTATGTATACATATGAGATGACAGTCCCTGTCCGAAGAATTGAGTCTTTGATGTCTTCCTGATTGTCACTAACATAAGTTTCTAATGTGCTCTGAAACCATTCGTGTTCTTTAACCATTAATTTGGACTTTAGTTTTTGAGGACTTTTGTCTAGAAATGAACAGTTCGCGAACGCGATTAATTAATTGTCTGTACAATCGCGAATACATCGAACATTTCTCGACTCTTTGTTGACACCTTAATCAGCCAGAGTGTAGTACTGTTGTACTACTCTGATAACATCTCATCTGTAGAACACGTTTCATTCGATTTGATAGAGGCCAAATTGTTGTTCTGAAAATTATGAGCACAATCAACCCAAATATAAGTAATACTGGTTACTTTTTAATGTCTGTTGACAACCAAAATAACACTCGAAACCACTTGTAATAAATTGTACCAAAAACATAACTTTCTAATGCTGTCCTTTGTGGGAACGACACTATTTGCTACAAAATCTATATTAACCTTGTTGGTATAGTACGACACTAAACCATAACTAAGTTAATGAATTATCCTTTTTACAGAAAGAGCCATTAACCTGAAAGTAACAGTTCTGCACATTACTTGTTTATATGTCTATGCACTCTAACTAGTTTAAGTATACGATATAAACTCAATACATAGGAAAACACATAGTAGATCCACAAGATTAAGATGTACATTAGCAATATATCCAACTATTTCCTATACATAAACATAGGGTATAAACTGGTAGATATCCATAATTCGCATATGTTACTGACATAAACTCACTGAGAAGCTTGCAACTCAGCTACAAACAAACTCTAGTTCTCATGAGTAAATAACATATCTAGAAAATCTCTGAAGTGAATAATTCCACATCACAAGTTTTCCAACCATCTGTCTCTTATTAATAAAATTTCTTCAACCATTAAGCCTACTTCAGATCTTAGTATATAAACCAAGATTAGGCCGACTTATATAGACATCTTTGGACATAAGATTAAGATTAGAACTTTATTCCTCTGATTCAATCCTTAACAAAATAGTACTTGGCAACAATCAGTGAACCTTAATTTAATCTTTATCACTACTTCCCATATTCATGAATATCTCACAGCTCAACATCTCCAAATCAATTAGAGAGTTCCTCTATTTCAACTGGATAGTTCTACCTTTGCACACATACTGGATTATTTTTTGAAAATCTATGCAACTGGCTGATTCATCAAAAGTCTTATTCCTATCTTTTCTTCTTCCCCTTTTAATAGAAATTCCATAATTTCAATTAAAAAGTTCTCAAGAGACAACGTATAAGATATCAAAGATTCAAAAAAGTCAGTAATTAGTATCCAATACTATTACACACAGGACTTGTTCCTCGAAATCATAGTATATCTTATTCCGAGTGACAGAAATATTACATCTCAATAATCAACTACCAAATAGAGATTAACATTTGGGTCTAGGAAGTCTAAACTCTACTGAATCAATCGAAAACATCAATAAATTCTGAGCCATATTCACAGATCATATATGGAAGTATAATTTCATATAACTTTTCAGTCCTTCAGAACCAAGTTCTACGCTGGAAGGAATTATATGAATCTCAATCCAATTGTCTCATATTTAAAAATTTTCTAGAAAGTAGAGGTTTAGCATAATAGTATAATAGATTTCAAGGCTTCCAGATTTTGTAAATCATGATATACCATTTGGAATCGATCTATATCTCATAATTTCCCACAATACCCAAAAGAAAATACCAATGGATTTCACTGTTAGTATGGCAATTACACCCAAGGGAGTTGGCTCAATTGGTTAGCTTGACATCCAAAGTTTCTTTGGTCTCAAGTTCGAGCCTTCCCTTGGAAACCAAGAAGCATTACAGTAATTACTAACCATCAGTCTACAGATCATTCTCGCCCAAGAAATCCCCTTTGGAATCACTGATGTCCCATACCACCAGCTTTTCCTCCAAGAATCCTTTGCATCTAGATCTATTCTGCCCAAAAAGTCAAAAAGACTATTTGGCTATCCTATATCCAACTATAGGATCAGAATCACAACCAATTCCAAGAGATACATCTAACCATTGAAATCCCTCATGCTTCTTAAGTGTTACCCAAATAATACCACTCCACATTGTACCCTAGCATGGATGAGACGAAAATGTATTATTCAAGTATAGATGAAATGCCTCAAGTGTATTCACTAACTCAAAAGGAACACAGATCTCAACAAAACCAAATACCATACTGTACTAAATATCCAATATCTATTTCAGAATTGGTAAAAAAGAACTGAAATCTTTTACAGGTTAGAATTTCTCTTGGTTGTCACAGTCATTATAAAAGAACACTCTAAAATGACACAAATGGAATCCAAATTACTAGATTTCTGTATGAAATAGCTTTCATCTGCCATCACTTGCAAGATCCAAATCCAATTGCAAAAGAGAGATGGTTCCATAAATGAATAATCTGACTTGCCACTCACTTTTCCCTTATAATCTTCGATTTCTCGAAATTCTAATTAACACTGGAAAAAAAGAATCCGAATTCCCAAAGGCAGTCTTCTTGATTTGCTATCAGTTATACTTTAGAAATTGAAAGTATATATCAAAACTGACTGACTAGGTCAACCAATCAACTACTCCTCAAGCTTCATCTCTTTCCTCCCTTCCAAATATGGTTTAGGCTAAAAGCCCCAAATTTGTACTAGGAAAAAGTTCAATTTGCTATTAGTAGTACTTTAACTATTAATGAACAAGATTGTTTTGATTGTTCAACTTATTAAGTGCCACACTCAATTACTAGCAAATCCCTATATGGATAACATAAAAATTGTTCCAATAAGATTTGCGTTATATTTGGCCTTTACTGATTCCAAAAAAAAAGAAATGCTCCAACTAGTTGACAGATTTCAAAATCTACAACTAAAAGTGAAAGGAATTGTGACCTTGAAAACTAACTTATTTCAACTCAGTAAGATCATTCACTTTACAAGCGATTTCTGTTTGATCAATAACCAACGAATTTAAACAAATCCAAAACATCCATGGTTACTTCAAATTTTGCATAAACTGGGATTTTCAAATTCCGTTCGATATGGACCTAAATTGTGAAAATCAGTCTAATCTTGTAATGAGATTCAACAGGTTTAGACCACTATTTGATAGGTATGCATGCTCAAAAGTCCTAAAAAATACACTATTTTTTGACATTTTGAGACCCTTAATGGTGTCCTATCCTAACCAAACTTCATGACAACCTTAGGACAACTTAATTACACCTCTGAAAATGTGCATACAAAATAGTGGCCATGTGTTTTATGAAAATCTCCAAAATTAGTCCAAAAACCATCAAAAACCATGTTTTTTTTGACCAATTTTGACCAAAATTTGTGGATCAAATCCACAATTAAGTGCAATCAGACCCAAATCCCTATAAATCCATTACATTCAAGCACTACAAGTTCTGATTTCAGTCAATTATGGTTCTTATAGCCCATTTCAAGTCCAAAAACCCCAATTTCTGGCTAAAAATCATTCTTTAAGCACCGTTTTGACTTTTCAGCCAACATGCAATCATTATTCCCAATCAGTAATGACTGTAAAATAGCAAGTACAATCTGAAAAATGTACTAGATCAGTAGCAATGATAAATTCCAAGCCAAAATGTTCAATTCTAGGTGAAAATTCACAAAAAACCGTCAAAAATCCATTGATTTCCATCAAAATCTATGGAGAAAATCCATAATCATGATAAACAGGCTGAAAGTACACCAAATTTAGAGAAGCCACCTACTTGGAGATCAATTCCACCACCTGGAAGTAACAAGCAAGGAGAAACCACCAAAAAGCTGGGACAAAACAAGAAGCAACTCCACCTTACGATTGATGCAAAGCCAAGCTCTGATACCACTGTAAGGATCACCTAGTGAAGATCCGACTAGATCCTGTTGCATGCAACCAAAAGGACACTTGTGGAGCAAAACCACCCAACCAACAGAAAATGGCTAGTCAATACCCTAACCACTTCACCCCCATGCCATGGTGAATGAATGCAAGAGAGAAGGGGCTCCTAGCTACAAGGATAAAAAAATCCAATAGGCAGAGGGGCGAGTTTCCACTAGTATATATTCTCTACCATGAGAAGAGAATATTCTTCTTAGGATCCCCATGCAACCTAGAATAGCAATTGACCTCCTATTCTTGCATTACAATAGTCAAAACACCATGCAAGTGCTCTTATTTCCAATTATAGGTTTGGGTACTCATATGATTATTAATTACTTTATCGGCCAAACTCGGAATGACGAGGCATAACTAATAACCACATACACTATAGTGACCGGCTATCCATGTCAAGAATTATTCCAAATCCCACATACTGGACATGGACGTAATACCTTCAGTGACATGTTGATCAAGGACAATGCTTGTTGTGCTTTCTTATCCCATGCTCTCATGTCAACTGGAGTGGTATTGGGTCAACGGGAGTGGTATTGGGCGACAATTTGACACCCGAAACGATTTTCTTGAGATCCTTCTCAATGAGGACGCTCTTAATTTGAAACTTCTAGATGTTATACTTCTGAAGATTTTGTTAATCACTAAGATCCAAAATCATCTCTTGATCTTTGGTTACGAAGACAATACAATTAGCACCATTGGCAATGTAGAAAATCAACATCTACTTGATGAAAGAGATGCAAACTCAATAAGATCTTGATCAAATATCAAATATATAAAATAATGAAGTTGTTGTCCATACAATAACAGTTCCTAACAGGTTTTACTCGTGTGGATCCAAATCACAACAAAACAATGCATTCTACACACAAGATTGCAAGATATCATCACTATAGTGCACCAATGGACAGATGAACCCAAGAGAACTCATGTATAAGCATGAAATGAGATCAGAGAGAGACAATTATGTTCTCTCACGCTTGTACACTATTTATAACAGGTCTATGCCCTATTTTGAATGTGGTTTCCCTCCATAGGATTTTCTAGATCCAAAACCCTACTCACAATATGGACTAGATTCAATGTACCAATCCTTCAAATTTGAATGGGTCCAAACTCGTCTACTTACTTTCCCTCACTTTTCAAAAGTGGTAATTCAAAAACATTTAGACTAATATAATTTTGAAATATCTATCTCTAAGTCTAAACTGCAAATTGGTCTCAATTGCCAAATACAAAAGATCAAATTAGTTGACAATTTCTCACAATAATTGGAAGCCCCATCTAGTTTACTTGCTTTGTCCATAATGGCTTCATTTATATTGACCATCCCTGATTTGCCTAAAGCTGTGTCTGTAGGCTAAAAAGAGTATGCTGGAGCCAACAATGATGTCAAATTGCAAAAATAAAGAACTACCATTTTTTGCTTACTAGGCCACCTGCCACTTTGTCGCCAAATCGGAAGCCAAGTTGGTTTCCGTTTCAAGAATGCGTCAGCTAGGAGGTTACTTTTGGTGTGCACCGATCACTTTCTTCCATGGCAATCACTCTATTTTGGCGTGGCTATAGCCTTTCGTTTGGCCAAAATAGACTTAAGGAGGTGAAAATAAGGGCAATTGTTTATTTTTGAATTGTTTCTTCAAAATGAAGAAACCTCACCTTTCTTAAAACTTAGACTCAACTTGTTTTTTTTAAATTGAAATTTTCTAAAGCAGTTGAAATGTAGTTTGCACTTCAGGCCCCTTCTTTTAAAGTTTAAGGAAAAACTCAACAAATCCAATGGTTGTCTTCAATCCGACGGCCTGGATTAGTTCATCGTGGGCCCCAGATCAACTTCAGCCACTATCCAACAACAAACATAGGCCCTATGCACCGGATTGGACCCCTCGGGCCACTACACACCTTAGTACACAACCACCTTTTCTTGGTTTGAAGCGCACACTGGCCCAGGATCTCTTCCACAAGTAGCTTCTTCTTCTCCTAACATGTCAAGGGTTTTCTAGTATGGATGATGGCAAATTCTATACCTACGCACTGGCCAATCCACGGCCATATGTGCCTGTATGCGTCCAATTTCCATCACCTAGGGCGTGCTTGCATAGCCTCTTACAACACCTTCAAATGCTGTGTTGAGAAATATATGTATTCTTCTATATGGGAATCCCTTGACCAAAAAACAACCAGCTGTCAGAGGTGCTTAAACCACTCTCCGATGGCTATAACTTCCAAATTCTTTCCTCACACAAAGTTTGCCCTAAAACGTATTTGATGGGCACTTGAAAGGCAATCTAAGTGTAGGTGAAGGGCAGCCATGTTCAGTTTAGAGAAATAACGTGGTTTTGGAAATTTTTGGAAAGAGAAATTTCGAGAGAGCCCGATGGATAGAGAGAGTGCAATTGAGGGGGGAGAGAGCTTCATGTACTGCTGAGAGCGCGTGATATGAGAGAGAGAGTCGATGCGATTGTTGCTAGATTACTCATTCATTTTTTTGAGTGCTGTATCGTGACTTCTTTGCTCGTAGATACGGATAGTAATGCTTTCTTTAAATGGAAAGGGGTTTGATTTGTGGTTTATAGGAATGCGTGAAGAAGATGGATAGTAGTTCCTATAGCAGGTAATGAGATGAGAGGGAGATTGCAGACGGTTGAGAGAGAGAGAAAGCCGAGAGGGGATAGAGGTGTGAGCGCGAGACACATGTTGAGAGAGCCTAGGAGAGAGAGAGATGAGAGCGCAAGAGGAGAGAGGTGGGAGTTCGCGAGGGGAGAGAGAGAGAGAGAGAGAGAGAGAGAGAGAGAGAGAGAGAGAGAGAGAGAGAGAGAGAGAGAGAGAGAGAGAGAGAGAGAGAGAGAGAGAGAGAGAGAGAGAGAGAGAGAGAGAGAGAGAGAGAGAGAGGAGTACGCTTATTTGTGGAGAATTTATAGTTAATGGATGCTAGGGTTAGACTATCATCATAGCATGCATAACACTTTGGATTTAAGCTTTGCTCTCATTGAATCTAATTACCATGTGACATGAAAGAAAAATCATATCCATGTCTTGTTTGCCTTGTCTTTCTTGGGAAATATGGTTTGAAGGTGGGTGAGGAAAGGTCCCTACAAATATTGACCTCTTATCGAGCATACCCTCATCATGTGCATATTCTATATGCTTATCGGTACAAAAGTTAGACCAACACTCTAGAATGTCACATCCACTATTTTTCATGAAAAAATGATGAAAAAAATGTCAAATTTAACTATTAGAAATGAGTCATTAGCTTGATTTTCTAAGAACAAGAAAAAAAGGGATCAAATCTAGACTCAAATTACTTTTGATACCCAACAGTCAAAGGCAAGATCTAGTTATGAAAAAACCAAAACCAATCTCTTTTGCAAGTATTGCAAAAGAACTATTCATGATATTAAAGATTGTAGAATCATAATTCACAATGAGTCGAAACAAAATTAACAGCAAAATATATAGTTGAGCTACATAATTCACAAGAAGAAAAGTATGGACCAAATCTATTTATGGTGGATACAAAAAAAGTACGTTGGTACTTGGACAATGGAGCATCACAACATATGGCATATGATAAGGAATGTTTTGTGTATCTAACCACATCTAATCAAAACATGAACACTAATCTTCCTAGAATAACAAGAAGCAAAAGTCATTTTCATTGTCATCAACTAAAGCTGAATATATCATAGCAACTCAAGCAACAAAGGAGGCTATAGGAATCGTATTACTTTGCAAGATTTGTCAATTTTGCGATGCAAAGTAGCTAATATCTTTTTTATAGTCTCACCTGTATGTTTTTTAGTCTCAGTCCTAGATTTCATTAAAAGAAATAACCACATTGAAATTCAATTCCATTTTGTGAGAGAAAAGGTGCTTTCAAGCAAGTGCACTTGGTTTACTGATGTATTGAGAACTATATGGTAGCGAACATTTTTAAGGCCTTAAGCAAAGGCAAGCATGTTCAATTCTTGAATATATTGAATCTTGTTAGATCTCTGAAGTGAGCTTAAGGGGGGAGTGTTGGTGTTAATCTCACTCCAACAATCTAATCTTCAAGTGCCTTTGTTATCCTACCTCAACTAGATCTCTTAAAGAATGTCAAACTATGAATATATGTAATAATACACTAATTTTTCCAATAGTATGCAAACTTTGAATTGAAAATCAAAACAGAGTTTGGATTTGAAATTACCATAACGAGTATCAATAATTGACCTCAATATCGATCTAAAACTAAAGTCAACTGAATAGTCGATACAAATTTGACATTATTTCGGACTTCACGCATAGGTGATATCATTCCAAAAATAAAGCTTCACAATTAGGCGATCTCAGCTCGACATTGTTTTGACCTTCATGATCACTTTTTCAGCAGATTGCAATAGTGATTATGTTGACTTCTTGACAATTTGTTACAACAATTGGTCAAGTAAACACCAGTTAATTGTAGACTTGTTAGAGTGCTTTAGTGTATATAATTCGTAACTTGATGAGTGTATGAAAATGACATTTGAAGATTTATACATGAAGTGCATTGAATCTTGCGAAGTTTTTTGTTTGTTACATTTATTGTGCACTGTTTGTAAAACTATTTTGCAATTTTGTTGGTTTTATTTAGTTGTAGCATTTTGCACATGAGACCTTTACAAAATCTGAGACAAGTCACAATCTTTAAAAGTGAAACGTTGGCAAATTTTGAATTTTGAAATATATATAGAAATTTCATAAGCAAATTATGGCCCATAAAAAGGCCATAAAGTGTGAGTGTATTTCCCAATGTAATTGCCATGGCAGTTGAGGCCCCCGCCTCCAAGGGTGGGGGAGACGTCAAATATATGCTTGCATATGTCAAGGCGTCCAATCTTGGAGGAGGGTGCCAAGTCAAAATGTGTCATGAGTGTTGGAGATAGGAATACATTCTCCCCCTAAAAAAAACATTACATCCATAAAAAGTTAAAACATGTGGACCACAAATTCTTTTTTCCAAAATGCCTTGCCATTTGCCAATCTTTTACACTTGGGAAAGTATTTGACCTTCTCATCGATTCCAATGGTGCTAAGGTAAGGATTCATTGGTCTTAGATTACGACTTGGCCTACAGCCCCACCCAAATTTTATGGTTGTTTTACCATGTGGAAAAGTCATAACTAGGTACAAGAGTTGTTTGATTATGATGGTGTCGTGGGCCTCATAATTTTACAACCATCCTATTACCTTTGTGGAAAGGGCTCTAGACTCAAAGACAATCTTGTAATAATTAATGAGTCAATCATTGGAAGTCTTCCTAATGAGCTCACTAGTGCTCATAGAAAAGTTTCAAAAAAACTGGCAAGATTATTATGGAATCAATAAAAGGTTAAAAAAACCTTAAAACGTGAAATTTATAACTAAAACTAGCTCATTTTGAACCATTGAAAAACCGATAAAAAAATTGAAAGTGAATTCTAACAATTGGGCTGTTTGTATTTGTTGGTTTTCGCAAGACTCGAGTCACCATAATTTTAAGCCCATAATAGTTACCATGTCATTTTAGGTTGTGAATAAATGGTCACTAGATCCTAATATGTTTGTTCATGCCCTTTAAGTCTTTAAGATGTGACAGGGAGGCTCCCCCATGTGCTCTGGCCCACTAGCTTAAATGATTTATTTACTCTAGTGGCCATTGGATGATCTCAGAAGCAATTAGATTCTGCCACGTGTTTGAGACTTACCATTGAAAAGATCACACGTGGTGGATAAGACTCGTGGCAGGCATCCAAACGAGGGGGCGTCAAATAGTCCTGTTAACTGCGGGCTGGGCTGGGCTGGGCTGGCCACTACTTTGTTCCTCTGATCTAAGGCCAGTCTGATTTCTTTGCTCGCAAATTTGGGCTTCTGAAGACGCGTGGGATGGGATGGGATGGATTTTGTGAATGGGTTTTTGTCTGTGAGGATGATCGCGCAGGTTGTTGTTTGATCAATCCTGATTAATTTTGTTGCTGCACATGGTAAATCAGATGATTCATACAAGGATTTTGATTTTCTGATGCAGATGCAGTGATTAAAGTTCCAGTCCAGATCATTTATTTCATTGATTGTCGTAGTCTGTGGTTAATTTGACGTATCACTCTCGATTTTGCGTTATTTTAAATACTGAACAGGTGTCTGATCCGTTTGGTATTCTTTCTCTGTCGAGTCCTTAGTTGGGACAATGACAGAAGTTATTGTTTATTACCTGCATGACTGTTGAAGAACAGTATCCAATTATCTTGACTTCAAAGATTTGTGTGGCAATTAACATTTCTGTTGCAATTTCAATGTCTGAATTGTGAAAGTTCTGTAATTTGCGTATTTGAACCAGTAAATCACTAAAGAAAGCATTCGCTGATTACATGACTGTACGTTTTCCAGTACTGATGTCACTCTCCTTGCTTTCTAATCAATTATTGAAAGGCTGTTTAGCTACTGCTTGGCTACTCGAAGAATTCATGACATGCCGAGCAAACAGACATCAACAGGTACATATCAATCTTCGTCAGGTTTTTGAGGCATGATTGTACTCGGAATTATGAAATATTGGTGGTTGGGCCGTTTTGGGTCCTCTTTAAAGTCGTACACAATATTTCTAAAGTAAGACTAACCTGGTGTAAAGATTTCGCTAGCGAGACATAGACAGCAGCTTGTTCCTCTCTCTTTCTGTCTGGGGTAAAAGTACCTATTCTATATCTTAAGCTTAGCGTCTCCCTCGCTTGGGGCATAGCTATCCGTTTCACAATTTGCCGTCGTTAAATGTGAAAGTGGTGATTCCATCTCCTCATGTTGCATACGCTGCGAACCATTGCGATTTTACAAACTGTATATAATGTTGAACGCTCAATAATAGAATTACAAACTAGTTGTATCCTAAGGCACGGAATAGTGATAAGTCATGGATTATTCAAAGCTTGAGACGATGGAATATATTTCACTGAAACACACATGGATTGGTAGCCGCAGCCGTTGTGATAGTCATGTAGAGTCTATTTAGGTTAACCCATATGCTATTTTCTCGCCTTACAGATGATTGTTTTCTGGGATTGAAGAATTATCTTAGTTACTAACATGTTTTTCTTTGCTATTAATGATTTACTTTATCTTTTAAAAGTTCTAATGCAACTGACAACTTCGAGTCCGCAGTGACGTGAACGTATGTTCTCCTTTTAAAGTTTGAGAGGTGAGTATATTTCTAGATTCTAACTTTATATGAAAACTCTCTGCAGCGTATGATTATTGTAGCAAAGCCTAAATTTTTACTAAGTTGAAAACTTTGCTGACAAACTTGAGGAGTCGATTGTGGGCAATCCGTCAGAATTAACGTAGACTCTTTGGCTTTTATATGTACTCAAATATTTTCTTGAGTATCGCCTTATCGTAATTCTTCAAAGTTAAATTTTCATCAATATTTGGACGCGGAACGAAGGAAGGTTCTGTTGAGTTTGAAATGTTGATGAAAAAAGCTGCATACAGCAGAAAGTTGATAGACGTTGTTCCTCTTATTAACTGCAGGTGTCTATTTATAAGGCTTCAAATCAAGCGCAAAGACATGGACGGAGATCTGCTGCGTGCAGAAAGCCTGTTGCCTTTGCACAACAAAGAATGTCCAAAATCCGTATGCGATCTTGGCAAAGTGCAAGTAATTGTTACATAGTGGCATGTGATATTGGTGCGTCTCAATCAGCTGACAACGCTATGGGAGAGCGCAGTCAACAGATTGAGCCGTGCCAATATCACATCCCAGCTTTTAGCATGAGGTTGAATTCCATGATTCTGTGTAGATTAACCGAATGGCAATCCTAATAGGTACGTTTCTTTCGGTACAAATTTGAAACTCTGTGGAGCACAGCATCCTTGTGTTGATCAGATTATAATAATTTTGGATGCAAGCTTGCTTTTGTGATTGGTACAGAATCTGATTGGTAAATTAGGCATGTGCGAAGCTCGAACTGGTAAATTTCTGTGTAGCAGCCTCAAGACAATATCCAGATCTATGTTTATTGCCATGGCCCTTAACACACAAGATCCTGATTGCTGTTTTGATTTATAAGCCTCAGCTCTCAAATGATTCATGTGTAGAGAGCACGCCCTGTTTGCTCTTGGTTTGCCAACATCACCGAGCAGGCATGCCAGCCATACACTAAACTTTGAGTGTGTAGAGCAGTCTCCACCCTTGTAGGGCAGCTCCACCTCCACCCTAGGGTGCTCTCTTGGTGATGGATGTGTGCTCCCAATTCTCAAGTTGGGAGGAGGCTTGCTTGCAACTGCCAAGCAATGAGCACTCTTTGAAAGGGATTGTGTTTACAACCATCTTTTTAAGAGCCAAAAGAAAACTTGCCAAAAGAATATGACAAAATGGTTAATGTTTAAACATGATCTTAGATGTACATTATTATTAATAGCCAAGTTATGCCCTCGAGAGCATATGATTGATGTCCTAGCACCCTAGTCATGAGTTGAATAGATTTGAATCAAGATTCAAATCAATTCTAGTTGAATCTAGAAGGAATTTAAATCAAGCAAATTAACCTTCAATTTTTTTTTGAAATTATTTACCTAAAACTTTCATATTTGTATGTATATGGAGATCAAGTGTTAGATCATGTTAAAATCTAAAAACATCATTGACAATACAATGTAAATATTTAGATGGGAGATGGGTATAAGGCATCTAGTACTCTAGGCTTTTGAAAATCATAACAACTTGTGACCTTTAATCACACAAATTTTGCAACAACCGTATTTAGTGTGTGAAAAATTTCAAAACCCCAATGTAGTGCCTTCCAACTTTTTTTTTTTTTTTTTGGCTAAGTTCTAATTTCAATATGAAAAAGACATTGTGCAATATATGTGTTAACAAATTGAAAATAAGTACATCAATGTAATCATAAAGAATTAAACCAAAGGAAGCAATCTACCCCAATCTGCCAACTTAGAAATCCATCATAGTTGTAGTGTGTCTAAAGCAGTATGTCCACGATGATTATCTACCAGAAAAGTTGCATCAACAATGAATGTATCAATCCTACTAATCAAACATTAATGGATGATAATAAAAGTCTGAGGACGGATGCATGGTAAGCTCAATGCAATGTTGGCCATTGTTGTGGACCTATTGTAACCTAGAAGGACCATTGACCAAATGGGTCAGTTGACCACCAATGGCACACTAGTGGCAAAGGCACAACCCATACTAGGTGAGTAAGTGATCACCAGTGGGCATGACTTACGTCTTAGTCTAAGCACTTGACAATATTATAGGTCATTGTGTGGTGACCCACTGAGTAATACGTGCACTCCACAAGTCGTGTGGCAAGGCATGTAGATCCAATGTGCATTGACCAAATCAACCTATGAGGGCCAACAGTTAGTGACTAGGGTTAGCTAGTTGGAGGACCCGGTTAGAAGTTGGAGTGGAACACAGGTCACTTAGGCATGACAAAACATGGGGGTGGTAGTTCATCTAAGTTGTTATGCCTATCTCACGAGTTAGGGCTTGTTTTGGTCAGTTTACATGGATTAGCTACCCATGCATGGATGCCACATGCCTTAGGACAAATTCATTTTTTGATTGGCTAGTTGGTTTCTTCAAGAGCATGGAGAGCTAAGCTCCTTACAATGTGTCTAGAATAGCTAGCCATAAGAAATGGAAATACTAAAAACAATATCAAGCAATTATCCAACTTGAGCATATTGAGGAACCTGTTGTGTGTTCACTATATTGATGCTCAGCTAAAAATATAGGACTATTGACTTTGTTGGCATAAAGAAGACCCTTGCCAACAACTAAGGTAAGGTAGCATAAGTTGGAGATAGCCAAATTGAATGTGATGTTGTTATCTTTGCTTAGATCCTTGGTGGATCCCAATCTCATCTTGTTCTTATTCTAAGGACACTTGAAGTCTGTCTATAGGAGTTGTACCCTCTTTTTCTCTCTTTAGTATTGTATCACTTCCAATTATGGTACATGTAAGGCTCAACAATAGAACAAGTAGGAGATGATTGGCCAAGAGAGGAGGAGAAAACTAAAAGAAATCATAGGCAAGAAAAAAGGGGCACAACGATAGCACATTTCAAGAAAATTTGAGAAGAGGCATTATGGTAGGTGGTGGTGTTGAAGGTAATATTAAGAGATGCAAAACCTCTTACAACAAAAAAGGATGAAGTTTCAGTTACTCTATCATAGATTTTTCCATATCACCCCATAAGAGAAGGGCAGAGTATTGTTGTCGATGCAGTGAATTGTTTTGTGTGTTATGTTCATGATGGAGTTGAAGATGGATAGACCATAAATGAATCTATATTGCCAAGGAGATGATGTTGGAATGTTGTGGGGTGGTCTATGGAAAAAGGCCTTGGTTGTAATTTTTTTTGGAGTTCAATCTTTTGAGGGGCTTAAATTTTTTAATAAGGTTGGGAGGGAAGTATTTCCAAATTGGTGGCATCTTGGACATAGGTGATGGGTTGAATATGAGTAAATTATAAAAAGTATGAGAAACATTAGGGGTAATGCTATTTGGGCTAGCAGTATCCTTACAAAGGAGGGATAGCAGGCTTCCATGAAACACTTCATAGTTTGGAGCATTGAAAGGGTTTTCATTCTTTGAGGGAAAAGGTCATGGAGACATCATAGAAGGAATATTATTTGATGTTAGCAAGGCCTTCAAAATGCATTTTGGTTTCCAAGGGGGTCTTGAACTTGGGACCAAAGACACTCTGGATTCCAAGCTAACCTATTGCGCCAAACTCATTTGGTTGATGATAACAACTGACATATTAGAGTTCTTGAATTTTGTATCATTCACATAGAGAGAATGAAACTGTTGTGATTTTTGCTAATATGGATGACACAAAAGAAAAAGGAAGTAGCCATAATTTAGCAAATTGATTTGCATATTTGTAACATAGTTATTAGATTTTTTAGTATCAATGACTTGTGGCTTTTCAAGTAAAAAACGTTCCAAGTTATTATGAATATCAAAGGTGAGGCCTCTATTTCAATGTGAATATGGTTAATGATATTTTTCATAAGAGACTCAATATATTAGTCAACATGAACCAAATCCATTTGTTGGCAAAGAAAGTATAGCAATCAATGGTCTTCTCCTCAACAATTGGCTAAATAAGCTTATAAAACCATTGTCATCACCCCACAATCGAATGCCGTTCTTTTTTTGTCGATGCATTCAATGCAAAAGTGTTGTCCACTAGACCAAAGAGCGGTATGCCGCCTATACTGCGATATTGAAAAATGCATATATCAAATAACGTATTTTTGAACAATGTGTTGCAATGCCAAAGCAATTATTATATAAATAATAAATGATGAGTACGAGTTTAGAGACAAACATGCCAACTACAATCGTGAGCAAGATCCCACTCCGAATTTGATATTTGTTTTCCATTCGCACAAGCATCATTCATGGCTTCATATAACCAAGAAATATTGCATTGATTTGGGAGCTGCTCCAATTCAAATGGAAAAGCCAGGCCCCCATGTGACCGATGCCACCGCGTTCTATCAATATTCCGTTGATCTTGGGATTTTTCGTATAAATCAATCCAAGATGACAATTCTTTTGTGTTGTATAGCATGAACATGCAAACCTTGTCTCTCATACACTCGGAAAATTTAGCACACGTTCCTTTTCCTTGTGGAATGCTCTCTTGTTTTTTGCTCTCTTCATCACTAATGCCACAATCTTGGAGCCCCTGGATTTAATTGTGTCAAGTACTCTGTAATGTAAAACAAAGACTCTTGTGCCATCCAACCTTTAGCCATACTACCTTCTACATGCGCTTTTTGGTGAATAAAATTTTTTGGGACTTTCATAAATCGTTCTAAAAAAACATCCATCTTCCACTCACAGGGCCCGCTAACTCCACCTCATCAACAAGATGAACCAATAGGTGAATTTGGATGTCCGTAAATGATGGAGGAAGGCATCTCTCGAAAGTACAAACAATCTCAATAGCTTTGAGACGCATGCATCCTATATCTTCTGTACTTATGTCTTTTGAACATATCCACCTGCATATTCATCGCATACAAAAATAGAAATACATCAATAATACACATATACATGTGAAATGTGCTCATTTGAATGACGTTAAGACTCACGAGCAATACCTTGTAAAGGTCGACAATCCTGAGATAACGTTTCGTATATCTTCGGTAAAATATGTTGGAAAGGTTCTGTGAATTCTTCCTTAGCGAACGTGATTAGAGGTTGAATAAATCATACCAATATCAGCATTTTTAATCATGCATGAATATGGTGTATGTACTAATAGTGCAGTTCTATTATGATTAAATTATGCGTGCGGAAATATGGGTGCAGAAATTGGAAATATATGCGTGAATGTGATAGATAATTAGATAATAAGATAAACGACTGAAACTTTGATCAATAAATGAATTTTATAAGAGAAATCTTTCGCGCTGCCAGCTGGCAGCTCAACGGGCTTGGAGTCGTAGACTTCACGCCTAGCTGAAACGAGTGGCAACGATGGAGAGTAACTGATTAGTTGATTAGCCTTAACTAGTCTTGTGATTCTACGTTTAGCTATCTTGTAAACTCCACACAGTGGAGATATAAACTATCCTTTCTGGATCATAAAACATAAGAAAAAGAGACAGCATTTTCTGTAAGAGACAGAGAGAGACATAGCGAGTAGAGCAGAAAAGAAAAATACTAGAAACGAAAGAGCTGTGCATGAAAGTCTGCCAACAAGCAGAACATAGCGAAAAAGAACAGAGCGTCAGGCCGCCAATGAGCGAGACACTGACTCCCAAATCAAACTGAAAATACAGTTGCTCTATTTTTGTGCATCTCCTTGTCTTGTGCCATCTGTCTTGATTGCTAGAATAGAATGCGTTTTGTGATGTGCAGTCGCGTGTCTAGCTTCCTGTGAAGCTACTGCGCAAAAGAAAATTCAAAGACACAAAATCGTTCGCGAATACAAAAACGAAAACGAACAAGACAGTTTCGGTTTTGCGACATGGTATCAGAGCAGATAGTTTATCACTACTGATAACTAAGCAGTGATTTTCTAGACAACACAATATGGCTACAACAATCCAGACAAGAGTAGCAATCAATCTTGATGGCGCAAATTACAAGATCTGGAAATTCAAAATCAAAACTCTTCTGAAGGGTGAAGGCATCTGGTTGGTGACCAAACTCTCAGAGGTGCAGCCTCCAGAGGGAGACCCGAGGAGAGCTGAATGGATCAGAAAAGATGAGCGCGCAATGGCGATCATCGTTTCATCCATAAATGAAGATCTACTCATGCAGATTGAAGACTGCGAAAGCAGCCATGCAGCGTGGGAAAGATTGAAACAGAAGTATGAAGTGAGGACTGCAGCTTCAGTCATGCACGTTCACAATCAGCTGCAATACATACGATGGGATGGCAACCAGTTGGATCAGCACGTTGAGAAGATCAAAACGATCTTCGCTCAACTCGCTGCATCAGGACAGGAGCACCAGGTCCCAGCACCACAGCAGCTGATGTACTTCATGAAATCTCTACCGACGTCCTATCAGACTTTAAGGATGCTCAGACTGAGTCTACCAGATATGACATTCGACAAAGCAATCAGTCTTGTCGCTGATGAGAGACTGATGAGAGATGAAGGAGAGGGAAGCAATGATCAAGAGAAGGCCCTCTTCACGAAAGGAAAGAAGAAGAACAAGAACAAGCCAAGATTCGAGAAGACGAAGTCCTCGAATCAACAATCTTCTTCCTACGATCACTGTCACAAACCAGGCCATACGACAAACAAATACTGGTTCAATCCAGCAATACCTTGCATGCACTGCAAGAAGAAGGAGCACTCTGCATACGATTGCAGATTCAACCCAAAAAGAAAGAACAAAGTTGAAAAAGCTAATGTTGCAGAGTCATCCAAGGATGTTGATAGAGGTGACGAAGCCTTCACGATACTCGATGAAGCTTCAACCAGCTACACTGAACACAACTACGATGTAGTCATTGATTCAGGAGCAACATCACACATCACCTACAACAAGAAGATCTTGATCGATTTTAGAGAGCTCGAAAATAACAGAGCAGTGATTCTAGGTGATGGAAACAGACACGATGTCAAAGGCATCGACACTCTATAGCTACGAACACTGTCAGGACAAGCAGAGATGCTAGGAGCACTCTATGTGCCCTCACTCAGAAAAGATCTACGATATGTCTCCAAGATGGCAGATCTTGGCATTCGAGTTTTGTTCGACGACAACACATGCCGTATGATCGAGAAAACGACAAATAAATTGTTGACGGTCGGATGCAGAGAAGGAAACCTCTACCAGGCCAAGATAATCAGCAACTCTGATAGCATATTAAATGCATTAGAAAATGAAAATTAGCTCTGGCATAGGATAATGTATCATTTGAACATGCGGAGCCTGTATGACATGAGCAGAAAAGACATAGTCATAGGTCTCAAGATTTCAAGGCCCAAAACTGAGTTCTGCAAAGCCTGTCAGAAAGGCAAGCAACATCGGAATCCATTCACGCATGAGGGAAGAAGAGCCAAGGAAGTTCTTGAGCTCATCCACTTTGATGTCTGTGGACCGATGAAGATGGATTCGCTCTCAGGTTCGAGGTATTTTCTGACGTTCATAGATGATTACAGTCGAATGACCATGATCTACTACTTAAAGAAGAAATCTGAAGTGTTTGATTCCATCAAGAAGTTCATGGCATTTGCAGAGTGACACACCTCAAAAAGGATATAGATCCTCAGATCTGACAATGGAGGTGAATACAAAAGCAAAGAATTCTCAAAATTCTACGAGGAACAGGAGATAGAACACCAGTTCACTCCTGAATACACACCAGAATACAATGGTGTTGTAGAAAGAAGAAACAGAACACTAGTCGAAGGAGCCAGATGCATGATGGCACAGGCTCAATTGCCAAGTCAATTCTGGGCTGAGACAATAGCTGTAGTTGTACACCTGCAGAACAGAATCAACAACGACAACGCTGGATAACAAGACGCCGTACGAAATGTGGACAGGTAGAAAGCCTGATCTATCATACGTACGTGTGTTCGGATGTGAAGCATATAAGCACATTCCAAAAGAAAAAAGAAACAAGCTCGATGACAAATCAGGGCAAACAATCATGGTCGGCTATTTGAATGGAACACAAGTGTATAGGCTCTACGATCCAACCACGAAAAAGGTTGTTTTTGAGTAGAGATGTGAAGTTCGATGAGTCCACATTCCCTGGACTGAAAGACGAAAGAGGCCATGAAATCTTCACACTACTGCCTATTCAAGAGGGAGATCGAGGACAGACATCAAATCAGAATGCAGAGCCACAGACTCCAGAATAGCAGAGAAAGCAGAAGATCAAACCCCACGAACCAAGAAACGTTTCGAGCAGTGACGAAACGAACCTAGAAAGGTCAACAAGACAACGAAGACCTCCAAACCGCTACTTTGACCAATCTTCAATGGAGCGAAGACACGCAGTTTTGAGTACTGCAGCTTCATTGAAGAGCCAACAACATATCGAGGAAGCTATCCAGAGTCCAGAGGAAGAATTCTAGAAGTAGGCAATGTCAAAGAAGATCGAGTCGCTGAGGCGAAATGGGGCTGTGGACATTAGAGCCACTGCCAGAAGAACAAGAAAAAAGTTGACTGCA